>RPOG01003421.1:0-64158 GCA_008086565.1 Thalassoma bifasciatum
ACTTTCCGTCACAATCATCCAAATCTTGGCTCTTAAACTCGGTGGTTTTTGGACAAACTACATCCCTTTGATCGTGGCGAACTACTCCCACCAGATAAAGTTTCCCTAATCAGCCGGTGTTGTGTCCTCGGGATTATGCAGGCGGTGAGGAGAGGAGAGGATGGAGAGACGGAGGGAGTGGTTCAGGTAACTTTGGGTTGGATACCTGTTGGCCAACCATCGAGGAAATCAAAGCTGGGATACAGAGACGAGGGGGGACAGGGTCGTCTTTGTTTCCACTCCTGCGCCCAACAACGGGCCCGTTATCCCAGCAGAGCGGGATTGTGGGTGGGGTCCTTTCTGTTCGGTAATCAATGGGGGTAACCAGGCGCTTTCTCAGCCGCTCTGCTTTCCAACGCTGGCTCTGACTCAAGGACAACTTTCTGTGTGTGTGTGCTGGGGTGAAGGAGGGTCCCTGTTATGTAAGAACGATCACAAGGCCGCGCTGAGACCTGAGGCCTTGGTGCTCGATCACAAACTTGTAGTCACAGTTTGGGGTTTTCTGTTTATTGGTCGGAATTTAAAGTTTAGTGAAGAGTTTAACTGTGTTTCTACTCTTTTTGTGACTCATCTTGTTGAGCTAAAACATGTTTCCCATTGGGTCAGGTGGTGACTCTGACCTCAATTTCTAAACAAAAGTGAATTCACATCACATAACACAACAGTACAGGATATTATCGCTGAAAATAGGCCACTATAAACTCAGATAATAGATCTATTTGCTGCTTTTATGAGGTCGCCATCATTGCTTTTGGCTTATCAAACTTCTGGTTCAAAGGAGTGATCAAAGGTTGTTACGTGATTGTCGGTACGGTTTGGTTCTGTCAGATTTAATGGTTTGGTACAGCTGGTGCCACCAAAGTAGGGCTGGCACAATTGTTTCTTGTAATATTCACAATGGCTCCAGTTTTTTCAGTATTCAAGTTGGAGAAGTCAGCCAGACTGCATCGAATCGGTCCCTGAAAGCAACGTGTGTGTCTTCAAGTCATCGTTTATGTATGATTTTATGCTGCAGTGTGTCATGAGAAAGGCTGGGGATTTTCCTGTTTTTCTGAATTTCCAAATTAAGTCATTCAGATCCTTTACCCAAGAGAGAAAATCTGCCTCTTTGTGTCCTTGTCAGTGGTTTTCTGCGACTTGAACTAAATGCAAACGTTGCCTTCACTGACTTATCTATCATTACTGACGCTTTGGAAGTTTAAAGTAGAACATCGCCTCAGGTGAGAAAGTCTGCGTCACTTAGAAACCATTTACAGGTCAGAAATTTTGAGGTGTGTGTCGGCCTCAGCTGCATTTCTATGCTTGGTTTATCCTTTTGTTTTACGACAGGGCTGAACAGTAGTGAGGACTGAACTTGTTGTGGTAAACATCAGCAACATGCCATAGATTATTTCAGTGTCAGCGACTCACAAGGCGTCATGGAGGTTAATAGAGACGTGTTCTCCATGTTTCTTTCAAGTTGCTTCTTTGAGTGTTTTTCTGCCAAATGCTGTGACGTAATCATGATGTCTGCACCAAACTGGTTAATGCAACGAAAAATAAAGCAGTTTTTAAGCGGTCGGCCTGGTGTTAACCCTCTGGTCACAGTTTGTGTCTGTCACATACTTTCTTTCTCTGGTCTCATTTTCCTCTAAAAACTAAAGTCCTCTACCTCCACAGATTCAGGAGAAACCATGGCTAAAAGCTGATGTAACTCGATAATGGGACAAATGCTGAGCAGCTCTGAGCGGAAACTTTTGGTCTGCATGAAGCGAAATTCAAAGGATTTTTGAAGCAAAGTTACAGCGTGTATGTCCATCATTCAGGGCTCGCTGAAAGCAGTAAAAAAATGTAGAATTATTCGGTCTTTACAAGAAGACACGAGAATCAAAGCAATGTCAGACATCATTTCTGTACAGTTTTGACAAGTTGCTACCATCACTCGTGATACATTCAGGTACCAATGGAAACTTAGGAGACTGATAATTATACTGGATTTTTCATTTTTGGATCAGACAAACAGTTTGTAAATGCCAGTCACTCAAAAATAAGAAGCTTTTTTGCTCCTGTCAGCTAGTTTGGGATGCAGAGGGTTAAAAAAGATTCCTGCAGATTTGCACAGTTCACTCTATACTTTGCATGAAGCATCAGGACTTCAAGTTTTGAGTCTTGTCAGCTGGAGTTATGAAATCAAATGAATTTTGGAGATAGTTACGAGATACCTACTTTGAAATTGTTGACAACACAACTGATTTTTTTTTCAGTTTTTCCAAGAAATCAATTTAAGCTCAACAATCTTAAGGTTTGATAGAGAAATTCTCTTTATCCACTTTGCTTCTCAGTTTTTCTCAGACGCATAAGAAGGCACGCCTAAGATCAAAAGTGTCAGGCAATGAAAATATTCCAAAGCTCATCTCTTTTGGTTGAACAGTTTTTTTGTCTTTGCATTCATACTGAGTAATGTCTGAGTCATCCAACATTACAAAATTAATCGCCAGGTACGTGTACTGAGCTATGACGACTGACGCTGCTCATGTTCAGGACTTACCTGTCGATCTACATGGACAAGAGCAGCCGTCAAAAGTCAGAACAGCTCATTCCTGTCAGACAGGTTTATCCTTGTTTTTAAAATTGTGGCGCAAACATTAAAATTTAGCTCCAAAATATTTTCTCCAAATAAAAATAAAAGGCAGCTTTTCTGCTTAGAAGAGATGGAAAGTTGTGGTTTGTGTCACAAAATCAATCACCTTGCAACCCAAACAAGACTTTTTCATGTGTGTGTCGCTTGAGTCTGGATACTTCAGCTGGAGTTCATTCCAGCTTTAAGTCTGACACTTTAACAGCAATGTGGCATTTTTGTCAGCCAGCACCTACGGGTGCCCTCAGGGCGAGCTCTCCTCGACAGGAGCCTCTCCAATGAGCCATCCGCACATGATAAGGAATGTCATGCTGATATGAGTCTGAGCTTCCACAAGCTCATGTGAAGACACAAATATCTCACAGTGGATGCGTGAAAGTCATGTTACAGCCCCCGGAGCGTTAAAGGAAGAGGGTACGCTCATTTCTGCTTTATTTCCTCAAAGAATGCTGTAGAATTTCTTTCTCACAGGCCGATAGAAAGAGAAAAAGCCTCTCTGATAAGTTCCTTGATTTACTGCATGGTCCTTTGTCGTTAGCGAAAAACTGCAGTTCCTGGAGTGTCCACTAGGGGCTGTCTGCGGAAGCATGGGAAGCAACACACACCTATTCAAAAAAATGATCTTGACAGCAAAAATGACAAAGTCCACAGTCTGGTTCCAAAGTAATTTCGGTCTGAAGAGCTCTTATATTTCAGTTTTTTAACTCATTGGTTTTAAAGATGTAACAGTTATGAGTTTTGCATAATAAGTTGACAACCCCTCTTTGCCTTTTGTAAAGTCGACTTGTGTAGAAACCACTGATGAGTTGAGCTACATCCAGTGAACCAACAAGGACTCTCAGCTGTTTCCATCTTAGCTCGCCACTGAAGTAAAAAGCTCTTCACGAAACTCAAAATCAGTCATTTGAGGCGAGAGAGCGAATTCCAAAACTCTTGAAAAGTCACGTTTGTTCTCAGTGATCCTCCACATTCTTTGTAGTGTTTTTCTCTTTTCCTGTCAATATTTTTTATTCCATCTTGATGACTGGTTTTAGAGTCTCCTCTCTCACACAAGAAACAAAACTTGATTCTTCTTGTAGCCTGGATGTTTGAATTTGCTTTTGGATGTGTAGCATTTCTGAATATAATGCACTTTTGACCTTGAGCTTTTGACCCCTACCATCCACCATAGAAAAGAGTCAAGAGGTCAGAGGTCAGATCTGTGAGTGCTACACTGAGGCCTGGAGCTTCTTCATGACCCACCTGCTCCACAAATTGAACTAAACTTTATGTAAATTTAAACAGATATGCAGTCACAACTGTTAAGGAGAGAGTCTGTGTTGGAAAATATAATGAAAAACATGGAAATTACCAGTAGAGGCTCTTGGATGTTACACATTTTGACCAGTTTAAGCAGGAAATGCTCAGGTGTGTAACTAATGATGTTAAAAGTGTCTCCCCTCCATGAAGTGTCACAGGAAGTCATGCATGTTGGCATGTTGAACGCTGTGGGAAAGTTTCATTTGGCCAGGACTGATGCAGGATTGATGTTACTGAAAGGATCAGGTCCAAACTAGAGCTGAACAATTTGAAAAATTAATCTAATCCTGATTATTTTTTTCCAATACTGCAATTGCAATATATTGTGCCATTATTTTCAGGTTTCCCATCTTATGTGTTGTTGATATAAATAGATATATTGATGGGGATTTTTTTTAGTTATTCTCATTTTGAATAAGGAAACACAAACACGAGGGATAAAAGTAGGATTTCTGATTTTTGATTTTTGATGCCCAAATATTATATAGACTCAATATACATAGAGTGAATTATTTCAAGCCAAGTGTTTAAGATTATGGCTTGTGAAAATCGAAAATTAGAATATTGCAAAAGATCAATAAAAAAAGATATCTTTAATAGAAATGTCAGGCCTTTGAAAAGTTTTGCTACTCCCTGATTATTTTCCAAGTTTCCCTCCAATTGTTGCCCATTTTTGCTGCTTTTTGACCATTTGTGCCACCTTAAACTTAATTTTATTGCTACTTCTTGCCATTTTTGCCACTAGTCACAACTTAGATTGTTTCTCTTGCAAAGATAGTTTTCAACAATTTGGAGTAACACTGGTTAGAGCAGAAAACATCTACGACAAGAAAAGTTTATCTGGTATTCGGACACATTTCTGGTTAAAAAAATATTGCACTGTTTATTATCCGGCCCTAGTTTAAACTGATGGTGAGGAAAAAGTTTGAGATCCTGCAGCTGAGAAAAAGGGAAAAGAGCAAGTAAAGTTTTAGGAAGTTGGAGAAATTCTCCAGCAGCTTAGTGACTGATGTTAGGTGAAACTGAAAGTATGAATGTTATTTCTGCTCTGGGTGGTTTTAAACATAATGATCATGTATATAACATTCATGCATGGCCTAGTTCACTAAATCAGAACTTCAAGTGAAACTCTTATGTCATACTTTTACTTTCGTTAAGCATTTCTCCGTCAGTTTGAGACGCCTGGTAGATTACTTACACTCTTTTATTGGATACATGCTTAAGTTAAACAGGGTTATTGTGGTTTCTGTGTTTGTTTTGAAACAAAAACATGACTCTCTGCCAAGGACTACAAGACAAACTGTCCTTAGATACAAATATGCATCAGCGAGCTCAGTTGGTTTGGTTTGGTTGAAATAGCTGACAGCATCATGTGATGAGTGTCACACCCATGTAGGTGTTGTTGTAGCTTCTGTATTGGTTCATAATGAGTTAGTTGGTACCTGATGTTGTCTCACCTTCTGTGTATGTTGTGTATGGATCATAAAATCATGCTGCAAATATCAACAGCAACAGTTCAGCTCAGGTTACAACTGTCATCGCGCTCATCGTCCTCATTATCATACTGGGCATTTCTTCCATGAGTGATCACATAATGGAGCCTGTCATCAGAGGCTAAAGCTCATTTACCCTCATTGTGTTCCTTTTTGGAAGGAGAGCGTGGAGATTATAGCGGAGGTGAGCCGACAAGGGGCTTCCTCTTCTCTGTCTGCTTCTGTTACAAACCCATCAGCAGCGCCACACAGACGCACAAAGCCTCGCCGAGTCAGACGAGACCTCGTCCAGGAAGGGAAACAAACTCATGTGTTGAACATCATGAGGAGAGAGTTACCTAACCACAACAGGGATGTAGTGAAGGTTCAAAAGGTCTTGAATACATTTCTGAAACATAGGAAATCTCAAACACAACAAAATACGTGTTCTGCTGCAAAATTCAGGATTACATTCACTTTAGGAGAGAAACTGACCTGGACCAGCCTCCAGGACTCGGCGATGATGGCGGCCTGCACTCGATTCAAAGCGAAGCCATCAATCTCTTTCCTGAGACGCACGGGCGCCTGATCAACCTGAACATAGAGAGTCAGTACAGTTAGGATAATTTGAGAAAGGTGACTCTCATTATCCTGAATTATATAATCTGCGTGAGCACACCTGAGGATATTAGCTTTCTAGTTTTTTTCCGTGCCAGTGTTTTCTAATTAATCCGTGCATGTTATGAAATTCTCGCAGGGACTTGAAAGGATTTGCAACCGGCTGAGGTTTGTCACCAGTGTGTGGTAATACAGGTGTACCAGGAACTGATGATGTAATGTTAGATCAGAGGGAAGTGTCACTGGAAGATTTTACCTTGGTCATTAAGGCGTGGGTGGTGTCCATAACGGTCGATGTCGTCTCGGGGTGAGGTACCAGCTCCACCAGTTTGACGTAGTAGGGTGGGTTTACCTGGTGATTATGGGACATTTGCACATCACAGAGAGTGAGATGCTTCACTTTGTTATACGCTAATGATGCTTTCAAGGCGATCCCATTCACGACCCTTTACCCAGTTAAAGAAAGTGAAACCAGACTATAAAACAGAAGTGAAGCGGACTAACCGGGTGGGAAACGATGCAGCGACTCCTGTTCTTCACTTTAGAGAAAACGCTGCTCGGCACCAGACAGGAGGTGGAGCTGCTTAGGATGACGTCATCACCGACGAGACGCTCGATGTCCTGGAAGACGTTCTGCTTGACGTCCAGCTGCTCAAAGACACACTCCTGGAAAAGACACACAGACAGAGAAAGAGTCAAAAACCTGAACATTCAGTACTCACATGCAAAATAAATGATGTAATAATCCAACAAAACAATCCGTCGAGTTCATTCAACAGGGAAAACACACCACAAACTACACTAATTTACGCTTTACTGCCTTCCATTCATCTTAAACTATAAGAAATAAAATCATTTACTCTCCTTGCAATGCAGACGAGGGCTGGGCAATTAGATGATTTATAATCCTGATAAATTTCAGATTAATTATGGTGATCAGCTGTGTATTGAGCATATTTAATGGATCAAACATGGTGGAAATGAGGATGATAACAGGGAATAAGAGTCAACCTTTTCCTGCTCCACTACTGCAATTTCTTTTTGTTAATGATAATGGCTTCATTATCCCCGAGAGGGCAATTACTTTATTTAGAGTGTTGCAAAATTACCCAGGACTGTAAATTACTTCACTAGGTTATTTCATATTTTCCTCCAGGGAGATACTGAGGTGCTTTTCTTCAATTTTTCTATCTTCATCTTATTTAATTTGCTTTGGTATTTGCTTTGAGTGTTAATTAAATATTTAACTACTACTAACAATAATAATAATCGAGGGGACAAACAAACAAAGAACCAACACAACAAAACCAAAGCAGGATCCTGATTTGGAGCTAAGTTAAACATTTAATCAGGAAAAACCAGGGAGAAAAGGTGAGTTTTGAGGTGTGACTTGAAACTGACGCATTAAAGGTGTCAGTTTAAAAACAATATAAAAATCGTAATAGAGATCAGATGACATACAAAAACTAAAATGTGATCTTTTTTTTTGCCGTATCACCCAAACCTAATTCAGAACTAAAGAAAATTAAATACCAGAGTGAAAACATGTTTTATTACGTTGTAAAAATTTCCATGGCTTTGGAGTCAACCTCAAGTAACTGAACTTCTTCCATCATCCCACTGGTTTGATTTCATAACACAATAATTGTTCTAATGAACTTTTGAGTTTGTACAAACTCAATCAACAAGAAACACTTACTACACCACTTCCCGTGTGCAGTTTAAGTAGATATTCTGCTTTCTCCTTCAATTAGGAATTAAAAAGGATTCTGCAATGTAAAAATTTTGCAACAATCTAGTCACGTTTTGCTTCTCATGTTCACCATAAAAGGCTTCGATATTGATTTCCGTTCATGTCATAACCGGTTAGAAATTCCTCAGTGCAGCTTTAATAAAACTAGCTGAAACCAGTTTGTGTTTTCAAGTTCCTGCTGTTGCAGAGCGTCTGAAAAGGAGCCTGAAAGGAGTGGCTGCAAAAAGCTGAAGCCATGTGTTAAAATGCTTTTATAATAACATTCGTGGAACTGCAAATACTGGCTCTGCAGCAGCGGAGCAGCATACCTGCCCAACGCGTGATAATGTGATGCTCCTCTAATCAACAAGGAGAGTACGTGAGAGACGTTCAGCTAAACTGGAACACAACAGACTTTATTTTATACTTTGATCATTTGCTTTCCAGTCTTGAAGGTGTTTTACATCAGTTTTTTCCCACTTTGCTCACAAGGATAAACAGCTGTCATTGTCAGGAATTTAAGGATGTAAAGAAGCAGCTTTATCTTAATGTAAATATGTGTCATGGTATGCTTTCTGTTGTTTCCCTACATGATCACACCTTAGCCAGCAGGTGCGTTGGTATAAATCAAGAGAGAGACACATACTCCTGTAACTCCTACTTGTCTATAAAAGAAAACAAAAAACATACCTCAAGGTTGGTGTCATGCTAATACGTAGGAGTGACTATCTTTCTCTTTCCTTGTTCGTAGTAACTCCTCTTTTGTTTCCTGATCTCAGCACAGAGTATTGATTTATTCTTAACTGACTCACTGTAATAAAGAGCACCATTGTCTGCACAGCCAGACAACACACACACCTGAAGTTTTCCTGGTTGAAAAAGTTCACTTTCTATTTTATTTGTCACAGGTGATAATGGATGGACAGGTATCGTCTGTTTCTCTGAGAGGTTGTTTGTTTTTACCCTCTCAGAGAAACAAAACGAGATGAGTGAGAAGGTGTAAGTATGGATGTCATGAAGGTGGGGCACTTCTTTTCATCACGTCTTTAGAGGTCAGCGCACCTGTCAAACTGTGCTTCTACTTTCTATAGTTACTATAAATAAGACGTCACTTAAAGTAGGTCACAGGAGGCGACGGAAGATGTAAATGAAATAAAAAGTTTAAACCAACAAAGAAATATTGATGGAGGACGTTTGACAATTTGATCGTTTCTACTTTTTTATGCTTAAGTTTAGTATATAGCTGCAATCAAAGCAAATAGTTCCAGTTTATATCCAATCTTTGGCTCTTCACCACAGGTTATCCTTTCAAAATAAAACATAAAGAAACAAACTGAGAACTATGAAAGCCCATTTCTGCCAGTTTAAGAAAATAAAAATGAAAACTTGGCTTTGTTGAGAACTTTTTCTGCATATATTGAGTCATAATTTTGAGAAAAAAATCAAAAATATGTGAAGAAGTCAAACTATGAGATAATTTAGTGGAAGTTATGAAATAAAAAGTCATAACTATGAGATAAAAAGTGGAAATTATGAGATGGCAGTTGAAACTGTGAGTAAAAGGGCAAAATTTCATGAAAAAAAAGTCATAAATATAGAATATAAAGTCAAAAGAATGAACAAAAAACTCATAATTATGAGAAAAATAGTTGAAATGATAAGATAATAGAAAGAAACCCTATTAAGCAATTGCTCTTCTTTGGTGTGAGCTGTATCTGCTGTTAAATATCATAGAGAAATGGATTATGGGTACATTGAGAGTTACTTTAAATGTGGTTTTACCACAAATGAAATATTATCTTAAAGTAAGAGTGAAGGATTTTTAAGAAAGAAGTTGAAGAGTGAAGGGATGCAAGATCTACACTACTAGATGAAGCATATGAATCTCATAAATTAAAGTTTTTATCTAATAATTATGACATAATATCGGGAGAAAAAACATCAAAGCTACTTTCTCATGTCTATTTTTTCAACTTGCAGAAATTTGCTTCTATAGAGACCTGAAAATGATTCACAAAAAGAAACAAAAAACAATTCTTACAGATAAAATCATGAATATCTCACAAGTGTGATGTCTCCAAATCATAAGTTACTGGTATCAGGAAAAACTGTCTGAATACTGATTCCAGACTGTGACCTGTTTGAACTTGTCCAGTGAAAACTTTATGAGCTGTAAACTTGATGAAACAAAGAGGTGGCGCCCTCCTCTGGAAGATTAGTGTTATTAACAAAATGTGAGACCCCGCTTCTCTGAGGTTATTGAGCTCACTCCAGAATTTGATGAATGGGTCATGACTAAAAGCATTTATGGGATGAAACAACATTTAAGGGATAATATACATTCGACCAAACCCATATGGCAGAGTTCCCAGGTTTTTATCAAAGTCAAAGAACATCTGGGGATAAATTTGACTTATATAAAACAGATGGAAGTCTAATAAAAAACACAACTATTTCAATCAAAGCAACAACAAAGAGAAAGGTGTGTTTGAGCTGCTGATGGGTGTAGATGAGCGTGTCACCTGCACAAAGAACGCTCCCTCCAGTGCCTGCTTCAGGTCATCGTAGCTGCTGATCAGAGCGACCTGCTGCGACGCCGTCAGCTCTCCTCTCAGCATGTGGGCTCCCTCCAGCTCCTCCATCTGTTTCCTGAAAATGACACACGTGTTGGGCCGTAAAGCCTCAGGGTGGATTTTAAAGTGAAGTGTTTTTTTGTGGTTTGATCCTCTATTGTTGTGTGGTTGGTTTTCCAGCCGGGACAACATTCCTGGAAGTGTGCAGCTCAGTTAATGGGATGTAAGTACATAACCCGTTGTACCAGGCTTATATAAGACAAAAAACAGGACGATGACAACCCTCTTCAGTTCAGACAGAAAACTGAATTTTAAAGAGTCAGCTAAAGAATAAAATACAGAAATAACAATGGATAATATTAAACAAGGAAACAGACAAGATCATAAATCAGGGCTGAACGATATATTGTTATCTTATCTGTATGGAGATATGAACATTCAAGACATTATGTGTTTACAGCTAAAGCCAGCCAATGAAAAAACATCTAAGAAAGGAGCTTGGGATGGAAGTACACACATGCATGCAGCGGGGAATTTAAAAAGAGAAACAAGAGAAACTAATACACTGCAAAAACGGAAATCTAAGCAAGTCATAATGTCTTATTTGTAGTCAAAATTGTCTTTTTGTTCTTAATTTGAGCCACATTCACCAGACCAGGTCATAAAAATGTCTTATTTCAAGTTTTTTTAAGACAAAAATGAGGTGTAAATTGCTTGTAACAAGTCAAAAAAATCTGCCAATGGGATAAGACGAATTCACCCGGGGAAGCTTCTTGAAATTAGAAAGATGTCTTAAAACAAGAATCTTTTATCTGATCCCATTGGCAGATTTTTTTGACTTGTTAAAAGCAATTGATGCCTCATTTTTGTCTTGAAAAAACTTGAAATGACACATTTTTATGACTTTGTCTAGTAAATGTGGCTCAAATCAAGAACAATAAGAGAAATTTTACTAAAAATAAGACATAATGACTTGCTTAGATTTCAGTTTTTGCAGTGCAGCTGCTGCAGAGTCTGCACACTGGATGGTAAAAAGTAATCATTCTTCATTATTTGGAGGTATTTTAGATTAGAAAAAATTGGACAGAAGCTACAAGAAGGTGTTGTTCAGGTCAAACTTTGGAAACTGGTTAAAAAGATAGATAAGTCTTGTTTTTTAACATCAGTATCAAATTTCTGGACAGGACTGCAGGTTCTCTGCAAAAAATATTCAGTTCCCACAAGTCTGGCTCTATGCCACAAAATATTTCGCTTAAAATACGCCAAACAGCACAGAGACAAGCTTCAGGACTTCTGGAACAAAATTATTTGGAGTGATGAGACCAAAACTGAACTTTTTGTCCACAACCATAAACTTGACATTTGGAGAGGAGTCAACAAGGCCGATGATGAAAGGTCCACCATTCCTACTGTGAAACACGGAGGTGGATCACTGATGTTTTGGGGATGTGTGAGCTACAAAGGCTCAGGAAACTTGGTCCAAACTGATGAATGAAGGATGAATGCAGCATGTTATCAGAAAATACTGGAGGAAAATTTACACTCATCAGCCCAGAAGCTGCACATGAGACGTACTTGGACGTTCACACATGACAATGATCCAAAAACACAAGGACAAGTGGACCTGCCATTGGCTACAGCAGAAGAAAGTGAAGGTTTTAAAGTGGCCATCTCAGACTCCTGACCTTGATATTATCGATCCAGTGGGGGGAAGACCCAAACCTGCAGTTCATGCAAGACAGACCAAGAATTTACAGGAACTGGAGGCTTTTTGCCAAGAAGAATGGACAGTTTCACCATCTGAGAAAATAAAGACCCTCATCCACAACGAGCACAACGAATTTCAAAGTGTTATTGATGTCAAAGGGGGAAATACAAGGTATTAAAAACTGGGGGGTGTAAACTTTGGAACAGGGTCATTTTTGAAGTTTCTGTTGTCATTATGATTTAAAAAGAGTAAACTATTTTTTTGTCAATAAATGTCTTTCACCAAACCTCTAACCAGGAGTGACAAAAAGGTTTTAGTCTTACCATTCATATTTTCTGAGAAAAGAGCAAAAAATCAGAAATTCTGCTGGGGGGTGTAAACCTTCAGGCACAAATGTATCTGGCATGAAAATCGAGGGATGAAATTTCATCTCAATTGTTCATCTCTGCCATAATTTAAAGCAAAATCACTGAGATCTTGGTCTGTAGATTTGGTTTGTTTCACAGTATCAGAGGTTGATCATCTTCATGAAGTTTGGGTGTTTTTTCACAAAAGGTCTTTGTCATCCCACAGTAATGTTTAACCAGCAATGACTGGGCTGTGAAACAGGACTCAAACCTGACTGCGTGTTTTTCCATGTGGGTAAAACTCAGGAATCATGCAATGAACATGTGTCTCCCTCTGTGAAGAGCTAAAAAGGGGAGAGGAAGTTAAATTTTGCACAGGGACCTGCTGAGTGTGTGGGAGCTGCTCTAACTTACACATCTGGTTAATGATCACTGCAGGTTTTACAACTAAAAACACACTGTTTAAAATGTAAACAAAGTCACAAACATGATGATATAACTCACTTGTTTAAACTAATATGACATTTGCATCTCCTCAGCATTAGCCACCTATAGGCACAGACACAAAGGAGCGTGGCTGCACAAATCTCATGCGTGTGGATGTATACGTTACCTTCACACCGCATTAAATGTAGTGTATTCTGGAAAAGCACCATAGTATTGTGCAGTAATGCTGACCTGATCTCTTTGATGGCATTGGCAGCCTGCCCAGGTTGGTTGTCATAGATCCTGACGCTGTAGCCTCCGCTGGCAAAGACCATGGACCAGGAGCGACCAATCAGCCCGCTGAAACGCACAAAAGCAATAATACACAAGAGATATTTAATCCTCTCTTCAAAGGGAGAAAGACTTCCTATACAACCTATAAGTGAAGCCATTAAATATGCCAATTGTGAGGTTATGTGCCTCTAGTGAGCTGCAAAATCTCGTCTCCCAGCCTTTCCCTACCCGCATAGATGTCACAGTGCACAATCCTGTTGTAACATTCCCAAATTATTGTGGTTTTTTATTTGACATCCTGGCATGCACATTCTGTGAGGTTGAGTATTTACTTTCTAGGTCTAAGAGAGGTCACTGCAGGGCAATGCAAAGTTTAGCTGAGTGTGGAAAACTGAGCATAAACAGGATACTGGAGTAAGGTTAAAGTTTAAGCCTTTGCAAAACAAGTCCAATAGATTCTTCTCTTTTCAAGCTGCACATTATGAAAAGAAAAAAAGGAGTGGTGGTTTAGTTTAGTTTTATGCATGTGTAGTAAAGTCCAAGAGATCAGGAAATCAACTGAGGTTGCAACTTGTCAAATCTGAGCATGCAATCAACTCAGTCCTGCAGATATTTGCAGTTTAAGGTCTTAAATGAGCAGCAGAAACTTATAACTCAATGCAACTAAAAATAATCAAACCAAATCATTGCAAATCCCAAAGTGGTTGAGCTTAAAGTCGGCTCTGTGTTGAAGGTGTAATCTGCAACTAATGTTAAACTAAAAGCAAAGTTCAATCAGGCTCACCTGCCGATTACTGTAATAGTCTTCATGTCAGATGATCTCACTTTGTCCCGTTGGAAGTTCAGGTATCAGAAAAAATAACAGTATTTCTATGAGACAGGAAGCCCCGCCCCCTCAGAGTCACGCTGCTCAGGACTGGTACGGCACGCACGAGGGTCCAAACCAGAGAAAAGAAGAGTTTGTACCATAGACTGTATAATAGGTCATCAGTCATCTATATAATATATATACAGTTAATGGTTTACACGCATCTGCACAAATGTGACTTTTGAAGACATAATTCTAATATATAAATTAGTGACTTATGGAAGTATCTCTGTGTTTTTGCACACTTAAGTTTTTAGGATGTTAAATTTCTTTGCACTGATTTTTTTTTTTTTTTAAATGTTAAATTATTTCACATGACGTATTTTTTTAAAAATGAATATTTTTGAGCTATATTTTTTTTTTTACACAGAATTAATTTCAACATAAAAAACACCAATTAAAAAGATATACATGAAAAGCAGTTCAGAATTTTTTTTTTTTGAAATTATTTTATTTTTATTTTTATTATTTTAATATTTTTAAAAATTCAAAGTTGGCTTTGATGCTTGAAAAAATCTCGGTTAGAAAATAGATCATTTTTTGAATTCAAAGTCTGATTTTGATGCTGAAAGAAAACCAATGATGGTTTGTAAAATTTAAAGCCCGATTTTGATGCTGAAAATATTCAGTTTTCATATTCAATTGGTAAAACTCCAATGGCGAAGTTATACTAGTATTTGAATGTTTTGACGCAGGCGTTTCAGACCAAAAATTGAAAGAATTTGAATTTTTTCAAATCTTTAGTGAGTCATAAACTGCAAGAAATAGATTAAAAAAATAAACTATTTTTTTCACTCTGTAAAATATTTTGAATCGCATTAGGCGTGTAAAATATTTGACTTTATTATGTTAAAGCAAAGAAACTGAGACCGAAAAAGGAGATCGAGCTTACGTTTGTATCCTAGCAACCGACTCATCCAGCTTCAGCCAATCACGTTAACGCCTCCTCATGATTGACGTGTGACTGACCAATCAGAGATCTGCAATCTCAACGCTCCCACCCTCGCCGCTGAGGATTGTGGGAAAGTATACTGCAGCGACAACAAACCATCTTTGCTGGAAACTCTGATATTTTTATACATTTATACGTTTTTCCTCCGAAGTTCCTGAAGATTTTCCGTGAATTCGCGTCGCTGGAGACAGAAAAATGGAAAATGTTCACCTGGCTGTGGAGGAAGACGACCTTTATTCGGGTTATAATGATTATAATCCGACATTTGACTCCGAGGTAAATCAGAAACTGTGATAATTAACTATACGTTTGCATGGACTGAGTGTAAAATACTGCTTATAAGTGTAAAAATACCTATAAAATGAGATGGATAAGTATAGCAGAGTAGTACACGTAAATAAGGGACCCTAACCTTTTTGTAGGGTCCGCATTAATATTGTAATATATGATTTTAAAGCTAAAACTCCCACTGTTGACTCTTTATAAAGGAGTTGGAAAATGATGCAGACTTCCAGCAAGCTGTGAGGACAAGTCATGGAAGGAGACCTCCGGTAAGAACTCCCTGAAATCAAATATAATAAAACTTATGTTTTTAAGTGTATTTTAATTCTATGTAAATATCTTTATTCACTCAGATGACTGCAAAATTTCCTGGCACAGCTATTGGAGCTCGGACCCTTGGTTCATCTTTTGGAGTAAGTCAGATAAGATAAAATGCATTTTGATATTTCTGATTGAAGAACTTCCTGTGCTCTCTCCAGAGTTTGTCATCTTTTGTTAAAATTACTTGGAGCCATAAATTGATTTACATATCTTGATAAATGAACAGTAAAAGTTTATTCTCATCATTATTCAGGACAACAAATAATAATGGTGTCCCTAGATGATTATTACTAGTGTCCCCGCAATTGCAAAAGCACAAAATAAACTGACTGATCTTTTTCAAGTGGTACCTACTACCTTGGTGTGTTGAGGTAAGACTTATCACAGGGGCCAAAACCAAGCTCTTTTATTGGAGATGATAGACTAAAACAGTCTGCTGTGATTGGGGTAGTTTTTTATGTGAGATCCTAGTCTCAAGAAAACAACTAGATTTCACTTTTAATCAGGGAAATGAATTATTTAACATGTACAATCTTATGACAGCATATGGCTTCCTGTTATAACAAATTAGCACCGTTGTTACTTGGATGAAGCCATTGTGAAGTTCTTATAACAGTGTTGTAATTAAAAATTGTTTTGATTTCACTGGATTGGCTGTAAAGGGGACTTCAGTTAAACATGTTAAGTCATAATAATATTATTCTGTATTTGCATTAACTTAACATTAACTTTTATGTTGCCAGGTGAACATTCATAACACTATTTTGACCTTTTTTATCCTCTTGTGTCATGAAGTCTCGAATCCCTCTGGCTTCTTCGATGGGTCGACCAATGACTGGAGCTGTACAGGTATAGAGCTCATCTAGAGTCTGCCACAATTAGTGATGGATTTATCATCCCTATTGTCTGGTGTCATGTAATGAATCAAAGCTCAATAACAGTCTCATCTCACCTGTTGAGTATATTTCTGCACTTGATACAGGATGGTGCTGCACGGCCAATGACTGCAGTCAGAGCAGCTGGTTACACTTCCTCTATGGTTCGCGGTGAGTTCAAAGGAGTCACAAACTGATGCTATATTAGTGCCCTCAAATTCAAGGGAATTTTCTGTTCAAACAAAATGCTTTGGAGTCAACTCATAACCTCTAAATGCATCAATAAGAGCAATTATTTTAAGTATGATTTGTAATTTCAGGCTCTACCTTCGACCCTCTGGGACAGTCCAGGGGTCCTGCTCCTCCACTTGAAGCAAAGAATGAGGACACGTGAGTTGTTATCTGAAATCACTCCTTTTGTTCTTCAAAGATACCTTTCAAAATGTTCTTTGCGTGATCCGAACTGAAAGAAAGCATCTTAATATATCGGTGTGTCATATTCTTATCTTGCTCTGTCTGTGATCAAACAGCCCTGAAGAGAAGATTAAGATCCTGGAAAAGAAAGTGAACGACCTGATAGAGGAGAGCTGCATGGCACAGAGCATCGGAGCCCTCCAACTGGTCAGACTTTTTCATACTGTTGTAAAACTTTTGGAAACACTGACAGAAGAACTTCCAAGTGCAGCAAGAAACAGTGACTCGATTTTAACTATTTTCATCACAGGACTGTGTTGTTGAGTGATCATGTGTGTGTGTCCCATCTGTGCATGTCATATCTTATTTTTTCCACAGGCCCTTGAAAAAGCTAAAGAGGCAGGAAGGAAGGAGAGAGCACTCGTAAGACAGAGGGAACAATCAGGGAACGCAGAACACATCAACATAGACCTCACTTACTCTGTAAGCAGCTCAGACTGCTGTTGATGCAATTTTTTCTCACTAAATGCAAATGAAGATAAATAATTAATTTTAAATCTTTTTTTCTTCATTATTAGGTTTTGCTCAATCTTGCCAACCAGTACGCAAACAATGAAATGTACCCTGAGGCCCTGAACAGCTACCAGGTCATTGTGAAGAACAAGATGTTCAATAACGCAGGTCAGCAAATCATTTGGTTGAATATTCTCATGAGTCTTTTAGGAAGATTTTCAACCAAGGTGCTTGACTCCACGTGTGTTGTAGAAATACGTTCAACTTAGGGATTTTCTTAACTGGAGAATATTAACGATCAGATTATCACGGAGAAAAGCTTCTCCAACTCTAAGTCAGAGATATATTTTGATGCGTGCTTTTGCTGTTTTCCCTCCAGGCCGTCTTAAAGTCAACATGGCAAACATCTACGTCAAACAAAAGAACTACCCCAAAGCCATCAAGTTCTACCGCATGGCGCTGGATCAGATCTCTAACGCCCACAAAGAAATGAGGATCAAAATCATGCAGAACATCGGAGTTGTCTTTGTCCGCATGGGTCAGTACCAAGATGCTATCACCTCCTTTGAGCACATAATGAGCGAAAGTCCCAACATCAGGACTGGCTTCAACCTCATCCTGTGCTACTACGCCATCGGGGACAAGGAGAGGATGAAGAAAGCTTTTCAGAAGCTCATCTCTGTCCCGCTGGGGATTGACGATGAAGACAAGTACATCTCCACGAATGTGAGTTATACTGATTTTTATATCACAATTTCCAGGCAAGAGGATCTTTTCTATGTCTGTCTGTATCAATTTTTAAAAAACATTGTTGCCGCGGTGACTGTGAGATCCTAAGTGAGCATTTTCTTCTCTCACAGGATGACACCAGCTCTAACATGGTTGTTGAGGCAATAAAGAATGACAAACTTCACCAAATGGAACGAGATCTGTAAGAGACACTCAACTCATCATTAGGCCACTTTTGTTGTGTTTCCTTTCGGAAGAGCAGCACATTACGAATCAAAGACATAAAGCATTAAACTAAATGATCTGACTCTGTATCTTCAGAAAAGTCCTGGCTGAGAAATTCATCATGACCGCAGCCAAGCTCATCGCTCCGTCCATCGAGTCTTCTTTCGCGATTGGCTTCGACTGGTTTGTTGCTGCTCTGCTTTTAATTTTAACATCCTGACACTAGAGGGCAGAAAGAGAAAGTGTTAAACAGTCAAGGTGTTTCTTTCTGTGTAGGTGCGTGGATATGGTGAAGAGTTCTCAGTATGTTGAGCTGGCCAATGATTTGGAGATAAATAAAGCCATCACATACCTCAGACAGAAAGACTTCAACCAGGTGACTTTTTGTTTCAGTCACATAAAGGGAAATACCACTCAAAGAGCTTTTCTTGGCTGGTAGACTCAATCTATGTAATATTTAAAATAGATTGTTTATCATATTATGCACTTTGAAGCTGAAAAAGTTGCAATCTTTATGTAAAACTACCAGGAAGATAATATAAAGCCTGAAAAATGACCCTAATTACTTTGAGTATTTACAGTATAGTGACAAAAATCAGAGGCTGACAAAAAAGACAGAAATGATTCAGTATACATAACGACTGTTGCTGTTATTAAATCTGAAAAATACAGTTAATTCCTTTTCATCTGCAACATTTGTGGACAGTTGAACTGAGTGGTATTTCCCTTTTTACCGTAAAGTTTGTTGGAAGGGAAGATTTGTTGTTATTGTAATTTTTACGAGTGTTCCTCTGACTGATTTACCACATGCTGTTTCCATATGTTTTTTTTTTTTTTTTTTTGCTGGTGTGTTTATTCATTTATTGCTTTTATAAATGTCAGTTTATTCCTGCTGTGGCTTTTCCAGTTGTGTTCTGCATCAGATCTAAATTTCCCCCTCTCACTGCCCTCCATTCTCTCTTGCTTTTGTCTCGTTTCCTTCCCATCTGCATGCCTAAGGTTGAGGTATGTGTGCCCTCTGTTTCCATGTTCAAGTTTATATTATTCTGTTTCTTTCCTCTCTCTCCTTAAGCATGTCTTTTCCAAATATCAGCACGGCCAAGAAAGTTTGAGAAGCAGTTTATTGGTTTGAAACCCACAGACCAGCGGAGAGGAAATCATAACCCCGGTTTCCTCATTAACGATAAACCGGCTGCTTCGAAACAAGACGATAGACATTTACAGAAAACTGCAGTTGTCAACTTTCTCACATTCAAAGGCTTCACATTTATGAAACTCCAAAATGTTCAATATCTAAATAAATACAATCACTGTTGAGCTGGAAGCGTAAAATGCTACTATGCGAAAACTGTGATTGGCTGAAAAGTGAAAGGGTCGTCACAATATCATGTTCACATAATGAGAAAACAGGAGGTTTCCATGGCGACGGAACATTTCCATTCATTTTAATGGGCCAAAAAAAAAAGGAAAATGTTGAATATTTTAAAAAGTCGCAGGGTTAGAAATGTGAAAAGTACAGACACACTGCTCCTGAACATGATAAGCATTTTAAAATTTGGACAGTGAAAATTTATAGAAGTATATTTTATTTTTCTAAAAGGATATTTTAAAAAGTTCACATATGATTATTCATTTAATATTGAACGTAATGGAGTTTCATAAAAATCTGATGCATGTTTTGGTGCTTTGTTAACCTTTTATTTTATTCTATGTTGGTGAGTAACGTAGCAGGGGGTTGGTCAGAAACTGAACTCTTTCACAGATAGATTGTTTTGTATCTCCAGTATGTCACCTGCTTATGTGACAGCTTAACAAACTATAATTTCCAGTCATTATCACAATCAACTGTGTCTTCACACTCTCTGGAGCTCGCGTTAGAAAACAAGTTTTGTCTTGAAACTCTTAAAAGTTATAAAACAAACAATATTTGTTGTTTTTTATGTTTGTGAGCATGTCACATACTGGTGAATATGGTTTAAGTGGTGCCGAAAATCTTCTACTGTTCACCATGATAAACTTTTAATCCTGATCTCAGGCTGTGGAGACACTGAAGACATTTGAAAAGAAAGACAGCAGAGTGAAGAGCGCCGCAGCCACCAACCTCTCTTTCCTCTACTTCTTGGTAAGATCCTCTCTAACTTTCAAAAAGCTCCTTATAAACACTGAAATTAAAGAATAAGGCGATCCCAGATTTATTTTAGAAGCTGAAAACCTGAATTAGACAAATCATTTTCCACCAGGAGAAGGACTTTGATCAGGCTGACCGTTACGCCGACCTCGCTATGAACGCCGACCGATACAACCCAGCGGCACTCATCAACAAAGGCAACACAATCTTCATCAAGACGGACCATGAGAAGGCTGCAGAGTTCTACAAAGAAGCTCTGAGGAATGATTCGTCCTGCACGGAGGCGCTCTACAATCTCGGTGAGATGAGAAAAATCTTGGAATATTTGAGTTCACTCCAAAGACAGAGCTGACTAGCAATATTTTGCTCTGTGTGTTTCCTCCAGGTCTGACTTATAAGAAGCTCAATCGTCTTGAGGAGGCTCTGGACTGCTTTCATAAGCTTCACGCTATCCTGAGGAACAGCGCTCAGGTCATGTACCAGCTGGCCAACCTGTATCCTCCTGATAAGAAGTGTAACTTTCCTGACCTATGCACAGAAAAATGCTCCTCTGATCCTCAAAGAAAGACCATGAACAAGCCAGGCTGAGGTTTTACAAAATCTACGAAGGCTAAAGTAGATAGATATTTGCTTCCAAACTGCAGAGTTGAGATGAAAATAGTAAGAAACAGAAAACAGAACATGGACAGGATTTCTGTTTTCCATTGACTCAGGGGTTAAAATAACAGCTCCAGCTTTTCTTAAGAGAACAATGCAAGTGTTATTTTAATATAGTGCAAGGTTTTGAGCTGTTAACTGAAGTATTTAGGTTTGTCCACTTTGTCACATTGATTCCAGGTGTGAACATCTCAGTGATCGTCCTCAAACTGTCTCAGCTTCGTAGATTTCACTGAGTTGATTCTCATTCAGACACATAATCCTTTATCTTTGACTGCTCCTCCTGTGACTCATTTACTTTCTTAACTCCTTGGCTTCAGTTATGAGCTTCTGGAGGATTCCCAGCAGGCGATCGAGTGGTTGATGCAGGTTGTGAGTGTAACTCCCACAGACCCTCAGGCTCTCGCCAAACTGGGGGAGCTGCACGATGGAGAGGGGGACAAATCCCAGGCGTTTCAGTACTACTACGACGTACGAGAAATACTTTTGAGTCTTTTTATTCAACAACTCAGCTCTGTTAACTTTTGAACACTCTGACATTGAGTTTTATCGTCATCCAGTCCTACAGATACTTCCCCGCCAACATCGAAGTCATCGAGTGGCTCGGAGCTTACTACATCGAGACGCAGTTCTGTGAAAAGGCCATTCAGTACTTTGAGAGAGCTACACTCATACAGTAAGTCCACTTCAGGAGGCATAAGCATCAAAAGTAAATACATGTGGTTAAAATTGATTTTAATTTCAACAACTGGCAGCTCAAGTCCAACAAGATGCCAAAATCAAAAATTAATATCACTTTTTGGTGGAGTCAGGTCCCAGGAGCTGAAGGATCATCCCTAAAAATCTTTGTTCCATGATGTCTGCACTTCTTCTACACTTTCCTGAAATGATTATGTGATTTATTTCATCTTGGTTTGATTGCTGTCTCAGTCTCTATTTCATCAAAACGCTCATTCTCATCTGGAAGTGGTTTTTCTATTGAAGAAACAGGACGGATGATTCAGTTTTGTGAGCTTTCCAGATAAATTCAAAACAATTTTGTTACCAGTTTTCTTTTGTGTGATGGTGAATTCAACCTCAGGTCTGAGCTTTACTCACCCCACTGCATAAAAAAGACTGAAGGAACATCATTTCATCTGCCTTGAAATCACACATAGAGCATTGATACCACACATCAGCACCATCACTGATATGTTTTCTCAGGAAACAGCCTTTTAATTCATCTTGCAGGTTAATAAACATGCTTGAAACTTCAGTGCACTGCAAAAACTGAAATCTAAGCAAGTCATTGTCTTATTTGTAGTCAAAACTGTCTTATTGTTCTTAATTTGAGCCACATTCACCAGACCAGGTCATAAAAATGTCTTATTTCAAGGTTTTTTAAGACAAAAATGAGGTGTAAATTGCTTGTAGCAAGTCAAAAAAATCTGCCAATGGGATAAGACGGATTCCCCCGGGAAGTTTCTTGAAATTATAAAGATGTCTTAAAACAAGAATCTTTTATCTTATCCCATTGGCAGATTTTTTTTTACTTGTTACAAGCAATTGATGCCTCATTTTTGTCTTTAAAAAACTTGAAATGAGACATTTTTATGACCTTGTCTAGTAAATGTGGCTCAAATCAAGAATAGTAAGAGAAATTTTACTAAAAATAAGACATAATGACTTGCTTAGAGTTCAGTTTTTGCAGTGTGCATGCTTGTGATAACGCTGATATTTGTTGTGTCTCAGACCGACGCAGGTGAAGTGGCAGCTAATGGTGGCAAGCTGCTACAGGAGAAGTGGTGAGAATTATTCATTCTTTACTTCTTATGAAACAGGATGATAAAAAAAAAACTAAATTAATACGAATTTGATGAAACCCAGAATGTAGAGAATATTAAAAATTCAAAGCATGACTTCCTCGCCTGCTTGGACCTTTGAATCTTTTCTTTTTGTTACAGGAAACTACCAGAAAGCTCTGGAAACATACAAAGACATCCATCGAAAGTTCCCTGAAAATGTGGAATGTAAATCATCTTTATTTTATACACAATCCTTGAATCTACAACTCTCAACCAACAGGCTTTAGATTGAAGATAATGTGTATTTTTTTTTCTCAGGCCTGCGTTTCTTGGTGAGACTCTGCACAGACATGGGACTGAAGGAAGTCCAAGAATACGCCGACAAACTGAAGCGAGCGGAGAAGCTGAAGGAGAGCAGAGAACAGGTGTGTTTGTCACGTTTACTCTTCGCTTTAAAGATGCAGTTTGTGTCACCTGTGAGGACGACCTGGGAGTTTATTCACCCTGATGAGAGTTAATAAAACCTCTCAACAGCTGCCATCACTCACTCTCTGGCAGCTCAGAAAATATAGTGAATGAATTTAACATCTGCAGTTTCTCTGGATTAATAAAAACCAGAATAACAGATGTTTAATGATCAGAAACACTAATAACGTCACCAAACTAATGGAAAACCACAAAAGTGCAGAAACATTCTGCGACCTGCTGATAAGCTGTCGCGTTTTATGACATTCGAATGAGGTCACTCATTGATAAACAGATGAATGTGCTTGTTTCATTCATCATCTTTTCCTCACCAATGACTCCGTGTTCTGTCATCTCGTCTGATTCTGCTCACAAACTCTGACAGGAAACATTTCCGTCCTATCGCCACCAAACTGGGTCAGTGGTCACTGCAGCTCCAGCATAAAAACAGCTGTTTTTCCTCCTTCTTTGTTGTTTTTCTATTAATCAGACTGTGTTTAGGAGGAGAGCAGAGTCCATACATCTGTTTAACACTTGTGCTCGCTCTATAAAGAAAGTTATTTACTGATCTGATAAGACATGGAGATGTGTTTGGGCTGTTCCTCTGAGACTTGTAGATGGAATCTGAGATGTAATCAGACACTTAGCCTCACACAGTAGTTACATGAATAAAGATATTAGTTTAGAAGGAGCATCAACTTTCATCTCAGTCACTTTCATAAACGATTAAATCTCCTCTAAGCAGCTCTAAGGTTCTTTGCAAATAGTCGCGAAGTTCATCAACCAATGAGCAGCTCGATAAAGATAAAGATAATTGTCAACCTTTTTCATAAGCAGTTATTGTTTGAGCCCATTTCTGTTTTCAAATGTCTTCTTGAAAATCCCTGTGGGGGCTTTCAGATTCGAGTTAGACTGGACTGAATTGATTTACACCAAGTTGAAATGTCTTTAACAACCCCACGCTGTCTGACAAATTTTAGCAGTGAGAAGAGAGATCTGTGATTTTTCTCTGCTGAAGACAATTTCTGTGATTTATTTAGTAGCAATAGTGGATACTGGAGCTGTACTGTTTGACAAAAAAGGGACAGAAGAGCAGAAGAAAGCTAAACTGAGAGTGATAGAGCAAGGGCTAAAGGCTAAAACAGGAGATAAGCTGTTTGTGCTAATGTTGATTCCTGTCCACATGCAGCAGTTATTCTGCAGTGATCTGTTCAAACCTGAGAGTCTCTCAATAAAATGAAGAGCCAGATTACGTTTGCTCTGCTTGGTGAGGTTGGAGTTGGTAGATGAGCACTGGTAGGACACAACCAGGATTTACTAACGTTACAGACACGTCTCAGAGCACCGAGCTGAACAAACTTATAAAGTTTGCTTTTCACATTTCAAACAACAGCGCTACGTCATTGTTGTTAAATGAAGTACCTTGTCATGTTGAATTCGAAAAAAAAGCTGCCCTTAACAAAGAAAAGTAGAGTTAAAAGAAAGATCTGAGCAGCTTTGGTAAGAGTCACGTCATCATGACAGTGTGTGCGCAAGTACTCATGGGAAACAGAGTCTTTGTCCCCGAGTAAAAACACAAATTCCAGCCAAAGGTGTCGCTCCAATCCACCTCTAACAGATCGTCCCCACAGTCCCTTTAATGTGCTCATTTATTTCTTCCCACTAAATAAATACTTGAAGAGAAAAAAGAACTCCAACACCCTAAAATTCAAATAATTAATGCGTCATTTTATTGCATCTACATTTTGATGGATGCAGTTGCCTTTAAGTTTGAAGAATGAGACTGAGATTCGAAGTCACAGAGTCGTGTGCCAAAGTTTGTAGGAGAAATTTATCGCAGCCGGGAACAGAAGAGCAGGAGGAGTTTGTTAAATCACAAGCAGCTGCACTTAAATCAGCACGGAGACGCTGCAGACAGACGTGTAGGGTCAGAGAAGGATTTATGTCTTCAAGGTCTGCAGACTGGATCACAATAAAAATAGATAAAACTAAGACTTGTGTTTAAACCAGTTTGTTCATATGTACTTGTCATTTGACTTGAATTTATGTGAAACGTTTCTGCTGAGTTTTCTGTGAGCTCAGAGATGTTTTCAGCAATTCTCAGTGTGAATCCAAGAACAGTTCTATTTCTTTTTTGCCTGAAATTTCTGTGCTTTCTATCTCTCTTCCTGCAGAGGGTGAAGTCAGGGCGGGAGGGCAGCGCCAGAGGTCGACGAGATGGCAGAGAAGGCAGCGCTGGGAGTGCAGGTGAGTCACTGGAGGTCGAGAGAATCCAACAGATACAGGAAATTCATTTAAAGACCCGGGATGGTCGATAAAAACAGCAACCGGAACCGCAACACTTCATTTCATATTTGGCTCCAGTGTTAAAGCGTGGACTCGATTGAAGCGACGCAGCTGATATTTTGCAGAAACTCTGACTCCCAACAAAATGGAAAATTGTTTGGTTTTTTATACCCACAGTCCCAAAGCCAAACATTAGTCATTTTGTATTTTAAGCAAGAGAAGGGCTGAGTTTCAAACCTCAGTGGCTCTAAATAAGCTGAAGCACAAACACAATGAAGCCGATGAGAACTCAGAACAACGTTCATGCTTTGACGATTCAGTTTGATCTTTTGTCTGTGTATGAAACTGAAAAATGTTTTTGATTTGTGCTGTAATTACATCAGCAATACGACCAGAAGATGCCTTGCCATTAGGATGATAAATGTGCTCCCTCTCCCCTCTGTTTTTCACACATGCTGCTGGGCAGCAGGCGTCTCCACACCCGTCCTCACCTCCCCAAAGAAGGCCGCAATCATGGGTATATCTCACACAACACTGGGCCCAGACTTATGACAGGATAACTAACCAATCAGATTGTTTAAAAGGCCACTACGAGACAGCGTGATGAGATTCAGATGTGTTTAACCTTCACAATCCTAATCCCGTCTCTCGTAGCTCAAACACCTCTCTGGGTCGTAGTAATGATCCCGCTCTTTGGGATAATCACGATTCATCTGGAATCATAACAGCCTCAGCTCTGTCATGTAACACTGAGACACACTAAGAGCTTCAAGCCTCTGCAGACACATGAGAGAATAAACTTCCACAGTTTGAGCTCTCCTTCGCTACAGATCCACAACAAATACAGACGCATTCTCCAGACTGGCTCCGACTCCGGAAAGCTGGCTCCTGGGCAAAATTTAAACTCAATCCAGACGATCCAGAGAGCTGCCAGAAAGTGTAACGAGGCCCAGCTCTGCTCGCTCTTACAGCTGAATGTGTCTCCTGTAGTGGAGTTAAATACATACATCAAGCACCTGTTGATGTGACGGCTGCTCCACCCTGCCAGGACTTTCATTACCCTCCTTCATCCTGAGGAATTAGAAAACTCAGTCTCGTGCTTTAGCTGCTCCATCTCTCCTGCCAAAGCTGTGACTTTTTATTAAGAAAATCAGTTTTGCATGTTTGATCTTTGTTTACTGGTTCTGACTCTTTAACTTATCAAACTTAACATAATAATTTTTTTGTTTTGCTTTCTCACGGCACGTCAGAGGCGGATGTAAAAGCAGGTGAGACATTAAAGGTGCCAACAAACAAGTTCCCAAAAGCTTTCATTCCTCATGCATGTGTCATTTATTTTCTCCTGGAACTTTAACTCTCGCTTTCTCTCTCTCTCTCTCTGCAGTTATTTTCAGTCTAACTCTGAACTATTTCTTTCTTTTGCCTCTCTGCTCCTCTGGTTTTCTCCCCTCATGCTGCCCAGTTTCTCAATCTGAACCTAAACAACTCAGCCCGCTGCTGGACTCAGGGAGAGGTATGAAAGCTCACCACTCCAGATAAAGAGATGAACACAGGGGTTCAAACTAAGAAGAGAAAAGAATAAAATCTTCTATCCAGGAGAGAAATTTCACCTGAGAGAACTTTTCATGATACACTCACAGCAAAAACTGAAATCTATGCAAGTATTTATGTCTTATATTCAGTAAAAAAAATGTCTTTTTAGACTTAATATGAGCCACATTCACCAGACCAGTTCAAAAACATGTCTTCAAGGTACGAAAAGACAAATGAAGTCTGTATTGGTTGAAGATCGAAAAAGAAAAATGTACGTGTTTAGTGTCTTGTATTGTCTTCTTTTCTAATATCAAGAAACTAGACCAGCCAATTTTTTATTTTATCGGATTGTTAGGGTGACCATGCGTCCTCTTTGGTGGTGAAATTATGTCATAATTTATAAAATTCCCCAAAATGTCCATATATTCTATGTTTCTCTTCTTATTTAACGATATGGTGAGGTATTATGATAGAGGTCAAGTTTAAAAAAATGAAAATAAAAACTTGGCTTTGTTGAGGTACCTTTTTTGTCCCGTATCAAATCAAAATTTTGGGGCAATAAAGTCAAAATTACAAGGAAAAAAAGTCAAAATTGGAGAAATTTAAAATTCTGGAGTTTCTGTTGGTTAAAAATTAAACTTTTTATCCAAAATTTTGACCTTTTCATCTCATAAATCTGACTTTTATCTCAAAATGTCAACTGAAAAAGAAGCGCCAAATACCCAGATTTTCACTTCTTTTTTGTCTAACTGGCAGAAATGGGTCTCGATACTTAATTTGTTCAATTTATAGAAAATTTTCACTTTTAATAAAAAAGTGTTTTCAATCCAAGCAACTCAGACATAATTTCTGTCTTTAAATTACTTGAAATAAGACATTTCTAGAGTGGCATGGTGAATGTCATACTCAGTTAAAAAGACAATTTTTTACTAAGAATAACACATAGGCACTTGTTTACGTTTCAGTTTTTGCAGTGCTGAAGTGACCTTTTAGGTACCAAAACAAATACCAAAGTGTCCCCCTAGTTGGCAAACCACACTAATCTGCCTCTTTGACTGGTTAAAACATGATAAACTGTTCACCTGAGAACCAAAGCACATAATAAAGTGCTCTTATAGGAGCCAAAATATGTCAAAGTGCTCTTTGGGGAGCCAATATGTGCTGTATGTGCCTTTTTTTTCTCTCGCCCCTGGCCTTTAAAATGTCTGTGCACACCACTGCAGAAAAGAGCAGAAACACTTTCTTTGAGATAAACACCCACGGACAGAAATCCTCCCACAGTGTTCTGCTGAAAACCTGAAAAAACCCACAAATATTCTGACAGGTCGCTGTGATTTTGAGCTGCAGTTTTTCCTGTGTTTGCACAGCGAGTTCTTACAGTGAAGAAACCTTTGTCAGATATTTGAGAAAACCTCTCGTGCCATTGAGTTTTCCTTCTTTTCTGCAAAGTCTGCAGATTTTCAGAGCTGTGAGTGTTAGTGTGGCGATGGGAGACAGTCTTATATCAGTGTTTTCACTTTTTCTTCTTCTCTTTGTGCAAACAGATTCACCAATTTAAAATCTTCTATAATGTGTGAGCCGTTAGTCAGCATTAGACTGTTTTTAGCGTTAAGTATTGAGTGATTTTGGGAGAAGTTTAGTCGTGAAATGAGTTTCAAAAGCCAGATTATTTATCAATGTCTCTTTAGATGAAACATAAATCATGTTGCAAAGAAATAAGGAGTTCAGATGTCTTAACTCAAAGTGTGGAAACTGTTGCACACCATTTGATCTCTGTTTGGCTCCCAACCTGTTGTATCGACTTTTTTTTTCCAATATAATAGGAACGCCTCTTAGACTATCCAAGAAAGGGATAGGAAACAGAGGGAAAAACATTTCCAAGCACAGATTTGAGTCTGCCAGCAGTTTGTGAGGCCTCGAGTGAGACATTTGGGTCTGTGAGGAAAGGTAGAATATCAGACTTTCCTGTTTTTCACTCTCTGCTGTTTCCAAAGCTACCTGGCAGCCAGATGTTGCTGTAATCATGTCTGTCCTTTAGCTCTTTACGCCGCTCTGTCAGCTCGTCTTCTTAACCAGGAAAACACAAAAAAAACACACCAAACACGCACATATTTTCATACATATTCATAAATCTTAAGAGTCCCAGCTTGACGTCTGAGATGATTAAAGCCTGAGGTGACTGTTGGTGATGTTGCAGAGATTCTCCTGTTTCTCTTTGATGGATGATCGCTTATAAATGTTTGGCCTGTGATTGAATTAAAGAGTAGTTCAGGTGTTAAACCTCTAGTTTTATAAATGTGTTTGAGAAATTTCCAGTACACTGTGTAAACTGATATGCTTTACTCACTTGTCCAGACGTTTCATAAGCTTCTGTCCCTGTGGGATGAAAATCTCACGTCTCCGCTCTGTTGACATTTCACAGAGTGAGAAAAATGAGTTAGTTTCAATTTGACCTCTTTGCTCTGTAAAGTCTCTCTATGGCGTTCCCAGAATATTTGTTCTTTATCATTTAATAGTTGGTATAATGTGAAGAGTTGAAGATATTTAAATCTGTCAGATCTGTTTTTGTGTTCACGTTTTGTGTCCGTCTCTGTTTGTTGCAGACAGCAGCAGCAGCAGCACTAAAGGAGAACGTCTGAGCGCTAAGATGAGGTCACTCCCAGGTTCAAACGAGCCCTACGAGGCCAGTAGCCAAAAAGAAATAGGTGAGGTGTGAGGAAACATGATTTCCTGTCTGTCTTTGTGTTGTGTCTGTGCACAACCACACTATAAAACGGGTGTGAGTTCATCTTTTACACCTTTGGAAAAGTTTCTCAACACTTGTAACATGAATCTCACAGGGAGACAGATAAATATGCGAAGTACAAGCCAGCATTTCCTGCTTACAGCCTCAATCAATCAATCTTTGTATCAAGAGGTTTGACAGTATTTCTCTAACACCAGTCTTTATTGGAAACATGGATCCTGACACGTTTCATAACAACTAAAAAACTCTTTTCTCTTTATCTAGATGCTTCTTACGTTGATCCTCTGGGGCCTCAGATGGAGAGACCGAAGACGGGGGCCAAGAGACGCGTGGAGGATGATGATTTTGCAGATGAAGAGCTGGGAGACGACCTGCTCCCTGAGTAGCTGTAGTGTCTGGACATTTTGCGCTTTTATCAACTTCTTAAAAGATCAGAAACTTTATATTTTAAACTTAAATGAGGAACCAGTGACTCTGTTATCCTATGTCTGAGGGCAGGAGTGGAATTGCAGTCTTTACATTTCCTTCTCACCTTTACTGGAAAATGTAAGTCTCATTTCTGAAAGATTAATCGTCACAGTCATGGAAGAAATGCAGAAAAGCTCTACAGCTGCTCAAGAGTCCAGCCTGAAACTATTTGGACAGCTTTGTTTTGGTTCTGTGAGACCGAGCTGTTGAAGTGAAACGTCAAGTTAAAGGTGTTAACATTTATTTTTGATGAAGTGCGTATAAGTCCGAGTTTTTTGACGTACAGAACTTTCCCTCCCAGGAGTTCAACTTCTCTGCCGCTCACTTGACGTCCATGTGAACGCCCTCACACACCCTGAAAGCCCTTGAATCCAGCGTCAGGGCACAGAGCCAAAACAATGAAAAACATATCACTGTCCTGATATTTCTGACTGCCCCGTATGTTTCCATATGTGAGCGTGGGAACCTTCTGGAAAGTCCATCCACTCTGAGATACCAAACTTCGTATAACCCGTCTTATTTTTGTACATTTTGTACTGAATCCAAAGTTTTTGTTGTTGTATTTATTCTTGTTGTTTGCTTGCTTTGTTTTTGTACAGTATAAAATAAAAAGATAAAGATTTTTAAAATGAACTTTTAAGTGTGGTGTGTGTTTTGAAAACTGGACACTGACAATTTGAGTGACTGAATGTGATTATAGATGAAAGCGAAACTGAAACTTGATGACATAACTAAGTAGCTTTTAAAGATGATTTTGTTTCTGTTTGTGGTTATTTGACCTTGAAGTTCTGGTCCAGACACTGAAGGTTTGTGTTTCTGGATCCAGTTTCTCTCAGTGACTGTTGAGTGCAGCCGTCAGAGCGCACACAGCCAATAGTCAGGACTTCCCACTCTGCTGTCATGCTCACTGCTCACTGTGCGCTTTTATCAGAGAGCTTTGAGAGGGGATTTCATCTGTCACTGCTTCAGTTTGATTCAGAGCTGCTCTTAACGCTGGATCCTGCGCGCAACGACCGTTCGGAACAGATTTTACGCACAAGTCTCCTCAGAAAAGCAACAGGAGGGGGAAGCTTTGGTGGAACTTCTCGATGAAGCAGGACGTGGCAGGTGTTGGAAACTCCTGGGTGGATAATATTTTTGAATTTTGAGGCACTGAAATTACTCCTAGAGACGCTGTGGATGCGTTGTGCCAAAATGTTCTCGCACTTCTGTTGGCGGCGCGCGGTGCCAGGATTACGGACTGTTCTCCTGCAGCGAGTTTGAGAAGATTCTCTCTAATAAAAGTCAGGGGACAGGTAGAGCTCAGCACGGATTGAATCTTTCCCCACGATGGTGCCTCATCGCCTCCGCCTCGTGCTGCTCCTCCTGCACCTCTCTGTGCCGCTGCTGCTCCCGCCCGCCGGCGCTGTGCGGATCCGGAAAAAAGCAATCAGGACCCGGCCCTGCTTGGACCTGCCGGAGGAGATCCTGGAGCAGATGTTCGGGAGACTCTCTGTGGGAGTGATGAGCGCGTTTCATCACGCGCTGCAGCTCGAGCCGCAGGTCAAACTCAACCTCACGTGCCCGAGCACCGCGAGGTCCCCAAACAGCAGCAAGAGCCGCCTCCCGGTCAACCTGCTCAGTGTGTCCCCCTGGGCCTACAGGTGAGCGCAGGTGTCTACAGGTGTCTGTGTGGTGGTGACTTTATGTACAAGGGGATTTTAAATACTTCTCCAAAATGTCTGTTTAGTCTATATTTGAGGTTTAATTCAACGATGTGGGAGGTATAATAATGAAAGCCCAGTTAAAGAAAAATAAATAAATTAAAACTTGGCTTTGTTGAAAATTTTTGGCCCATGTTATATCAAAATTTTAAAAGAAATGACCTTATTTTATAGATATAAGACAAAATTTTGAGATGTAATGTCGAAATTTGAGATAACAGTCGTAATTTGGGGATAATATAGTAAAAAATTTGCGATAGAAAGTCAAAAATTTGGGGAAAAAAAGTTGGAATTTTTAGATAAAGAGTCAAAATTTTAAGAAAGTGAGAACAATTTTTGAGAATGAAGTCAAAGGTTTTGATGTTGTGTGTCGAAATGTTGGAATAAAAAGTCAGAATTTTTAGATAAAGACTCAAAATTTTGAGAAGGTCTGTCTTGAAGGTAAAGACAAACTTTGATAAAAAAAAAAAAAAAAAAAGATAAAATTTTGAGGTAGTAAAATGAAAATTTTGAGATAAAGAAAATTTTAGTTAAAGTGCGAAATGTGGCATAGGGTGGGTGGGAGGATCAAATGGCTGAGTGGATTAGCTCGCGCACTATGAAGTTCGGGAGCGGGGTTCGAGTCCAACCTGCTACATGTGTTCGGCACGTCACTCCATGCTCTCTCCCCACCACCAATCACTGTCCTACTCTATCCGATAAACGCATGAGGAGCCAAACGGATACCTTGAAGGACAGCACGTTGGAACGAGATTAATAGATATAATTTTTATTTAAAAGAAGCAACAGTTTTTGACAAAGTTTGAGAAAGTGAAGTCAAAATTTCACATTTCTTCCCCCTCTTATATATGGGTCAATGACAAAAAGAGGGTCTAAAAACGTATTTTTAAAAAGCTCTTTGAAAATGGATAAAAACATATTTCTGAGTGAAGAATTATGTTTTCTAACAGATTTCAGAAGTTGTCGAACATTTAAAAGTTTTTAGGTTCATTATTTTTTAGTATTTTTAATGTGAGCACCCAAAAATGTCAGGTGGCGCAACCAAATATATGAAAATATATTTATATGTTCCTGTTATTTTTTCTGTGTTAAATTATTGGCAAGTATCTCTCAAGTGTCTGTAGTGACTCATACATTTTCATTTTGTGTGTTTCATTTCTTTTATTTGTGAATAAGATAAATAATTTGATGTTAAAATAACATTTCACATTATTACATTGGTTGTACCACCTGACATGGAAATTGTTCCAGTCACCAATGAAGTGAAAAAACCTTTTTTATCAGTATTTCAGAGAAATCTACAAACTTTTCCACTTGGTCACAAATGTCATTTGGGCTCCTCTGGCTGATGCAGTTTCCTGTTTCCTGTTTTATTCTCTTCACTTTAAAATAAAAGTCTAATGTTACGGTTGCACCACCCTGACATTTGACAAGGTGAAAATTACGGGAAAAAAGTTTTTTACATTTCTCAACAGCTTTAGAATTCTTTTTATTTGCAAAGAATGTTTTATTTAAAAAGGTTCAAGCATAAAATAATGCCACTGTATTTTTAATTTCCATTTTGTTATTGACTGTAAGTTAAAAATCTCAAATTAATGACACCTATGAACAGTCCTGCCAACGTGGTGGACTGTAAAACCCCCAAACTCGAACCAAAACACAAAAAAACATGTTATATTTTAATAGTTTAAAGATGTGTTCAAATAACACAGGTTTCTTAGAATAAAGAAATACATGTGATGAAATACTCAATTCATGATGTAAGGAAATATTGCACTCGGACACAAAAAAAGGGGACGTCACGTCATTGACCCACAAACAAAGTTTGTGGATCCTTTGTCTTGATTTTATCCACGCTCTCTGTGTGTACGTGTGTTTGTGGCTTGAACTAATGTTTAAATGTGAAATGTCCCAAAGAGTTCTGACCCGAGTTAGATGGGTGGGTGGTAGGGGATTGGATGGATGACGGACTTTTCTATTATACTGCAATATCCACAATGCTTATTTGTCAGTCATTTATTGAAAAATGTTAGTAAAGAAAGTTGGAAGAAAAAAATCTGAGATGATTGAAAACATGGTGTGAAAAGTTGGAACTTTTGGATCAATAAGTCAAAATTATGACACTGAGTCAGAAATTTAAGATAAGAGTCAACATCTAGAAGTAGTGATGTTAAAATTTTGAGATTCAAAGCCAGTTTCACATTTTTATCTCATAAATTTCACTTAAATCCCAAAATTTAAACTGAAAAAATTCCCTAACAAAACCAGTTTTTTGCTCTTAATATTTCTAACTGGCAGAAAAGGATTTGTATACATGAGACAAAAGCAGGCATGTGTTGATTTCTTTGACTGTTTTATTTGCAGACTCTCCTACGACCCGTCCAGGTATCCCCGTTACATCCCGGAGGCGTACTGTCTGTGTAAGGGCTGTCTGATGGGGCCGTATGGCGAGGAGAGCGAGCAGTACCGCAGCACGCCGGTCTACGCCCCCTCGGTCATCCTGAGGAGAACCGGCTCCTGCCTGGGGGGTCGACACTCCTACACGGAGATCTACGTCTCTGTGGCGGTGGGGTGCACCTGTGTGCCGCTGCTGGAGAAGGAGAGAGACGGACACAAGAGCAACCAGAGCATGGAGCGGGCGGAGAACAAAACGGGGCGGAGACGACTCGTTGTGAGGAAGAAAGTCTGAATGTGCTGCTTCAGAAAACCTTTCAAAATATAACTCATACAAACATCAACCTGTGGAGGAAAAACCACCAAATCCACACAACACTGCCACCTGCTGGTGATAGAAACACACTGCTGTAAACTAATCCAGTCTGCGTCTCCCTGTTCAGCTCTGGTTACTCTCATGACGTCATCTTTGATAGTAAAGTTTCATGATCATCATCAGGATCTTTGTTCAGGTCGAGCAGACGTTCAGGTGTTCAGCAGGAGAGCAGGCGGGATGGGTAGTTGACAAAACAGCGGAACTCGTTGGACAAGTTTCGGTTGTGTTTTGGGAGGAAGCTGCACATTTTGACGTCCAGGAGCTCTTTGGCCACTTTCTCCATGGTGGCTCCTGCAGAGCGGAGACAGAAAACAGTCACATGTTTGCACGTACAAGCAGTGTTCAGTTGTTTTAAATAAACTTTGCTCAACATTGGTTGTTGTCAGAGTGTTTTCTTGCTTCTTGACGTGTCAGATAGCTGGGATTCATATGTATATTTAATCAGACTCTATTGCTCACATCTGTATTAGTAAAGGACAAACATTAACCGCCATCTTTCTCCTACCTGTACACAACAGCACTTTCCCTTTGCTCAGGTATTTGATGGTTTGTGCCACTTTGCTCAGACACTCCTCGGCGAGGTAAGGTGGGTCGGCGAGGACGATGTCGAAGCTCTGAGGAGCGAGGCCGCCCGGGAGAGACATCGGCTCGTTGTAGTCGTAGAAGATGAAATCGTTTCCGTAGGTGGCGAAGCGGCGGTCGTACTCCAACACGACAGCGGACACTCGATCTGATCCTTCAACAACGCCCTGTTTCAGCTTCTGGTAAACACTGGGCGCACTTACACAGGCGATCCTGGGTGAAACAGAAAATATTAAAAATGAATACACTTCAAATAAGGGCTGAACAGTATGCAAAACATATCCGATTGCAATTATTATTTCCTATACTGCAATCGCAATTTTTTTGTGAGATTATTTCCGGGTTCTTATCTTATGTTTTCAAACAAACACACTGTAGAACATGAACAGTTACATAAATTACAGCACAACAACAACAACAACGACAACAAAAACCCACTACCACTATAACTGGGACTGATTTTGTCCATTTTTGTCACTTTTCAATTTTTTTCTGCCACTTTCAGACCATTATTTTCAATAATTTCTCACTATTTTCCAGGCTCACTCCCAATTTTCTTGCAATTTTTGTTGACTTTGGCCATTTTTACCAGTTTTCACTGTTTTTTATCACCATTTTTCACAATTTTTCTTGCTTTCTGTTTTTTTTTAAATTTCCTCCAAAATTTTTGTTGCTATTTTTTGACCATTTTAGTCACTTTTGACTCTTTTTTTGCCACCTTAAGGGCATTTTTTGCAACTTTTCAAGTATCTTCAAGTTTTATCCCAATTTAAATGCCAATTTTGCTGGTTTTTTTGGTAGTTTTTACTACCTCAAACTAAGTTTTATTGCTACTTTTTTAAATGTTTTTGCCTCTTTTACCACCCAGATTGTTTCTTTTGTGTTATTTGTTTATAAAAGTTTGTCTCATTGTTTGAGCAGGGTTGAGTAACTCTGGTGTAGAGTAGAAAACATCTGCTGCAAAAAATGTAGCAGATTTTTTGACACATTTCGGGTTATATAAATATTGCACTGTCTGCGATTTGAATATTGCAACAGGACATATTGCGATTGAATCTAATTTGCAATAAACTGCCCAGCCTTACTTCAAATGAAGATGTACATAAAGAGAAATTGTACTTCAGTTAAAAAACTTCTTTGCTCATATTTCTACTCCTAAGTATAATAAGACAAAATCTTTTGAAAAGGTAATTTTGTTTTAGTATATTCACATTTGTGCTTTTACCTGCCTCCCTCTCCAGCTTCTTGTACGACCTCCTCAGCTAACTGAGTCGCCGTCTCATCACTGTACCAAAACTGACTCATCCCCTGGTGGACGGAAACACAACAACATCATTGATTATGTCACTACAAAATAAAACCACAGCTGATAATGTCAAGTGTTTTTTGTTTCAGAAAACTCACCCAGTTTTCCTCCACGACTCCTACAGCGAACTCGTCTCCCTGTGTTTCACCGTGACCCTGAGCTTTGCTGCTCTCATTATAAAACTCCTGCAGGGCGGCCAGAGTGTGAGCCGACAGCGTGGGGACGTCATCGTCGCTGTCGCTCATGGCTGAAGGATGAGAGGAAGGCGGGAAGTGGAGGAGAAAATCTGAAACTGACAAATAAAATGAGACAACATTGAGAAAAAAAATCAGCTTGTTTACAGAAGCAGAACTTTTTTCAAAATTAAGTATAGTGAAAAAACTGGACAGGATCTTAAACCTTTTCTCTTTTGTTATCTTAATTATTTCTGTCACCTTGTAACTGCTGCTGCCAAACCTGTCTCCTTCTTTCACTTATTACATTTGTTTTTTTATTGTCTCATTTTGTCAATCTGTTATTTCTATTTATAAACATGGACCTAGAAATTTCTGTACTGTTCAAAGTACAATGTTGGTTTATCATAGGGTTTTTATCCATCCTTTTTTTGTACCTGTGTGCTTTTCTGTCCCATATCTATCTATGTATCTATCAATATGTTGTTGTTTTCATTTTATGATGTTTTTCTTTCCTGAACGTTTTGTTGTATTTTCTTTCACTCCTCATCACATATTCTTTTTTCTCTTTTACTTCTTTTAAATGTTTATTTTTATTCCTTAAAGCACTCTGTAATGTTTTGAAACGTGCTGTACAAATAAGTTTTAGAAAACTTCACTATTATATCTAATGCTCTTCTTAGCCTTTAGTATTTAACTCTGTATTTTTAATATACAGGGGCTTTAAAAATAATTAAATTTCTAATATTTTTACATTGTACTTCACTTGTATTTTTTATTGTTTTGCTCTAACAATACATGAAATTGTTTAAGACTGCATTTATCATCTATTATATTGCCTATTGGCCAAAAATCCCCTTGAGATGATAAAATGAGTCAGAATCTAAAGAAAGTAAAGACAGAATTTGATAAAAAGACAAAATATTGAGGTTGTAAAGTAAAAGTTTGAGATAATAAAGACAAAACTTTAGATAAAAAGTCAAAATATTGACATGAAAAGTCAGAAAAGTGAAATAAAAAAGGAAAGTTTTTGATAAAATTCAATATTATGAGGATAGAAGTTAAAGTTTAAGATAAAAAGTTGGAGTTTCTTTGGTAGATTAGTCATAATTGTCACACATTTATCACAAGTCATAATTATAGTTTTACTTTGTACTTCACTTGTATTTGCTCTTACAATACATGAAGTTGTTTAAAAATGCATATTTAATCTATTATATTGGCCAAAAAATCCTCTTAAGATGATAAAATGTATACAACCTTATCAAATCTAAAGGTAATATCTTCATAGCTAAACATTTACATTAATTATTTTGCAGTTGTAACATTTTTTAAGTTTATACTAATTAATAAATCACATCTGACAAGTCAAACATCTACTGCAATGAAATAGGACATATTTTTTGTACAAAATTTAGGAGAAATGGAAACCTAAATCCAGGTAGATTGTTTGTTTACAGTCACACACCATCATATTTATTTTTGATAATGAGCTTTGTATCTTTGTGTTTTAGCTTTTAGTGATGAGAATATAAAGTCAAATCCTCCTGATAGGACGATAAATGTCCAATAACAGAATAAAACAGATGAAAAAAGCGAAAAAGAAAGCTTTTCTTTTACCTTTTCTAACCTCAGCTGCAGTTTTTCTGACTCGACTTCAATGTTGCTCTGTTGTGAACACGTGAACTGTCCAGGACTGATGATGCAGCTCCACAAACTACGGCGAGTGCGAAGGGACAAAAAGTAGAGCACTTCGCTTTTTTTTCCCCCTCTCAGCCAAATGTTTATTCTAGTTTCTCATGTTTTACTCTGTTTTGATTCCCCATAAAATATATATCTCTGAATATGAAAGAAAATTAAATTAAACTAAGAAGTGAAGAGTTATTAGTAAGAGTTCAATAGTCTAATACAGGAAAATAAATTACTGAAATATAATTTAAAACTCTTTAACTTTACCTCCATGACTAAATAAATTAACACAATGTAATAATCATTTTTTGGGTATTTTTTTAGTCATCGGAACACTAAAATTAGAAAGCACAAAAATAAAGAATATATGCAGCAAGTTAATGGGCTACAAATAAGAGCAAGTAATCTGTATAAACAGACCTGATAGTCCCAGAAATAGATTTTTGTTATTTCTGAATAAAAACTTGGTTCATATTCATTGTTATACTAACTTAACCTTTCATAAGGCACTAAGCAACATTTGATGACATGCATATATATTTCTGTTGTTGCTTCTATAAAGTTCCTGTTTGAGTTTGAGTTAACTCAACAATAAAACACCAGAGCATGAGATACATGCTCACAATTATATAAGGATAAAGCAGTCATTCTGCAAAAATTGATGGATTTCAAGACAATCTTTAACAGAAAGATCAAAATATCTGATGAAGTAAAGAATGCACATGCTGCTGGTGTTTGGCTCTAGTGATGTGAAAAATGTCTCATGGAAAACTTGAACCTCTTCTCCTGGTAAATGTCTGATGCCCTTTGATAAAAAAGCTGCCATAATAAATAACTTTATTAGTTACTAAAGTAGATCAAAGACATTAAAAGAGACAGGACGAACGTAAAAGAAAGTTCAGAAGCCAGAAGGTTTTATACAATAACTTTATGTACACTTTTACACGTCATTAATAAAACAGCCATTCTACAATAACCAGGATAGTGCTGTGATCTGTGAGGAATCTGTCTCCCACGTTAATGCTCTGACGAGTGGCTCTGTTCCTTTTTATTTGGTTTGTTATTGCTGTCCAACAGTCTCTGCGAGAATCCAGTGTTGAAGAGTGATACGGTGGATGTGCTGCTGTAGAAAAATACGACTGAAATTAAACTGCTAAACCCTCAGGAGGCCCGATTCTCCTGATCCAGGGGCCGAACATTTAACTACAATCCAAATGGAGGAAACATATCAAACTGCAAAAAAAAAAAAAGTCAACACAGAGAAAGTTTCTCCCTCTTTAGCTGATTCATTCAGTTGTGAACACATAAAACTCTTCCTGCTGTCTACAGGCATATAAAAACATTTCAGTCATGTTGCTTTTGTTTTTTATGAACATACATTTCTCTTTGTTTCTGATCTGAAAAATTTATATATATGTACATCCTCTAAATGAAACAATCTGCTTTTGGTTTTCTGTCACTGCCCTCCAGCGCTGAGCTGTGCGGTCAAACAACCCCCCAAAGACAGCCAGACTGAGGCTGGGCATACCTTTGTTTCCATGGTAACAATTCTCATGTGTGTGCATTTTTATTTCAGCATGTGTGTGTGTTTGAGAGTGTGTGTGAGTGTGTGTGTGTGCATGCAAACTCATTCTTGGCGATTGACAGGCACGGTCACTGTGTTTTTGTCAGTTGACGTATGATGTATGATGTAATTCACACACACTCACACGGAACAATCAGCAAAACAAAGGCACTCTGGGAAAGGTTTAGGGCCGAGTGTGTGTGTGTGTGTGTGTGTGTAAGAAAGTAGAAAGTGTTTGAATGAAATGTGTGTGTTGGATTCTTGAAACAATATGGCCCCTCTAAGATCTTCAAATTCAAAACATCACATCAAAAAAAAATCCTTCAGTTTAGAAAAAGGTTTCACCCTCATGTCACTCGGCGTGTGTGTGCGTGTGTGTGTGTGTGTGTGTGTGTGTGTGTGTGTGTGCTGGCAGCAAATAGGGTGTGAAGGGGTGAGGAAAACTTCACCACACATCAGCTGCTGCTTCGCCTCTCGTGGTCATGATGGTCAGTGCTTCGTCACTTCAGGCAACTTTTCTCTGGTCTGCTAAGCAGTTCAAGCTCGTGGTCACCGCATCATCATCATCATCATCATCATCATCATCGTCATCATCATCATCATCATCGTCATCATCAATCTGTCAATCATGCTGGAGGGCGGGGCCAACAGGTGGTGGGGTTTGAAAAAACAAATGAACCAGAGGAGGATGAACATTCAGGCATGAGATGACTCCCCCGCCAGTAGAGAGACGCAAAGTTCCTCTGAGGCTTCGAGCCGTCTCTTCTCCTACCCAGAGTTCCTCGGGGGTCATTTTTGATTGGTTGCTTTTTCAAAACGATGATTTGAGGCGGTGTCGGTTTTCCAGTGGTTATTTCATGCAGAGCAGGCCGCCAACGTTGGCCACGAACTCTTCCAGGCTCTTGAGGAAGGCGACCTTCTGCTTGCGGTCCATGGTGGGCGGCGTGCTGCTCGCCGTCAGCTTGTTGAAGGCGTCGGCGAGCCGCTGGTAGATGACGGCGTCTCTCTGCGACGAGAGCAGAGTCTCCACGAGCTCAGAGTACTCCGCCTGACAGAGGAGGAGGGAAACAGAATATTAGACACTGGGCCTGGCTGTTTCAAGTGTTTAAAGGGACAGTTCACAATTTTTTAAGGTGCAACCACATCAAGAAACAGGCTTTTCAGGATTACAGATGAATAAATCTGGAGCTGTTTTGTTCTAATAATCCAGAATGAATCCATACAGGACTATCCTGATGTTTTAGGGTTAAAATTAACCCACTCAACAACACATCTGAAAGACAAAAACTGGAGGTTTTATCTGAATTAAGATCAATATTTCTCATCTCATCCTGATCATTTCATCTGTTCTGTTTTCAAACAACCCAACTTTAAGATTATTTACCAGATATTTTAAAAACTACAGGCTTTTTTGTGTCTTTTAAATATTTATCTGTTTATATATTTATATTATTACTTACATGTTTTGAGGTTTTTTTAAAATATTTCAATATTTTCTTGTGGGGATTCATTATGGTGAGCAAAGAAAGAATTTCATCGTACAGAGAAACATGAGAAACACTTCGAATCTTTGTTGGCAAAATCTTGCTGTACTGACACTAACTGTCCACTAGAGGGAACCAAAAAGTTTATTTTTAACTTCAATGTGTCTGTGAAGCTTCTTCTAGTGTTAAACTTAATACACAAATCAGACCTCGGTAACATGTCTCGCTTTGTTTCCTATTTACTTGATAATAACAAAAGTAAACTCCAAAAACTTCTGACATTAACTGAAAACTATCTTAGCTCTAATTATTACTTTCTTATAAACAAAGAGGGATAAGATATGAATTAGAAAAACACCCTTCACTTAAAATAAATGTAACATTTTCAGTGTTGGGATCTTTCTGTCTCTGTGCCTTTAGGTTTGTCGTCACGTCGCTCGGTGCAGATCAGCCTCTTGAGGCCGTGAGGTGTCATTAACAAATCTTTCTGCCTCCTGTTGCTTTAAAGAGCAGCTCATTGGTGTTTATTTTCACTCCCATACTTAAACTTAATTGCCCACCAATTTTCCACTCCAGTGAGCTGTATTTAAACCTGAAATGAATTTCAGATCCATCAAATCAGCAGGGAGTTCAGAACCAGTTTTCCTTCAAACATGAATGAAAGAGGGACGCTCATCGGAGTTCAGCTCTCAAGAAAAGATGTTATTCCCTGGATATGATTAAAGCCAAAGCGTTATTCACTCACCTGATGCAGGCACACGAGTGTGTAGAGGGCCTCTCCGGCCGCTACTGTCATTTCTGTGTTGTGTTTTTGCAGGACCAGCATGTCAAACACCAACTGGAGGCACAGAGGGAAAAGAGTTCAGAGTCTTAGAAGAACAGTGACACATTTGGGAAATCTTTTGTTCTGATATCTCTGATTTTAAAACATGACAGTCAAACCTTTAGGAAGTGACGTGTAGCGATGAAGAGCGGCGTGTCCTTCTCCTGGTTTTTAGCGCACTGCTCAGCGAGAGGAGACAGAGCCTCCAAACACAGCTGGCTGATCTCTGAACTCATCCTGAACACGCTCGTTAAGGAAAAACACACAAACTGCACAATAGCAAGATTTATTTTATCGGAGGGATCAACAACAGCTGCAGCTGAGAGGACACATGAGGTAACATTCAGATCTGAATACAAGAAACGCTGTTATCACCATCGGGGGGGGGGGATTCACCTCCGTGCTGCAGAAACATGTGCAGACGTGGGCCACCGACAAGAATTTACTTTTTCAATGTGAGGATACGAGGTCATTCCCAGCTCCAGAGAGAACATGAGGCTTTTGAAAAGGTCTTCAGGCAGCTGTGGGATTTTTTCTGGAAAAATCTCACAGATGAAGGTGATGAGCTTGTAATACTGGTTACACAGAGACGGGAACTAGAAAAAAAACAACAAGAAAGGAGAAATGAAGATCCATATCTTCATACGAGTGTTGTAGCTGAAGTATATGTCAGACACCTCATGATTTCTTGATTGACAGGCAGTTTCAAAATAAAAGCTCCTTCTTCAAAATAAAACTGCTTACCATGCATGTGATTACAACATGAACACCCAAAACATAAAAAGGTTGGTTTACTAATGCAACAACTGGTTTCCATCCATTTTTTTTTTTTGCTGAAGGTGGTTGTGACATTATTTTTCCTGACTCTCAGTGTGTTTTCTGCACCTCAAATTGACCAACACAGTCATTAAGGTTTACACAACCATTCATTTGGAGTCAAACTGCAGCATTTTTCATCTTCAACTCAATCTTGGATCTATTCAGGTGAATATTCTATAAACTGAAAGAAAGATACTTTAAGCTCCACTAGGTGAGTTTCTTGTGTCCACCTCGCTGTGAACATTTTTTTTTTTTATATCAGCAACAGGGTCTATTTTATATATGCTTTTGGTTGTGTGTGGTTATTCTAGTGCATTTTTTGATTACACAAGTTCTAACTGGATTGCCTGTTAAATATCTTCTTGTCTGAGCCTAATGTTTAATATACTTTGAAGTGGAATTTTGTTTACAGAGACTTCATTTATTGTTTCAGTTTGTGTGGTTTTTATTCAAGTTTTTTGTCAACAGAGACTGACAGTCCGTTTTATTTATTGTTTTTGGTTGATTTTATCATTTATTTTGGACATTTAAATAATCCAATTTTAAACCATCTTAAGCAATAAAAGTTTATTTATCTTTAAAAGGGTGCACTTGCATTATCGTACCATTATTTTTATCATAAAAGTTGAAAAATGGCATCAAAACGGCAATATGTTTGTTCATCGCAATGATTTCTGGGACAATTTCTTGTCCAACAAAATTTGTTATCATGAAAGGTCGACTGAGGACTGGACTCACATTTTATTCTGGTGACTCAGACTCAAACACCGACGACTTGACTACAACACTGCTTCAAACTAATACGTAAAGTTTAAGAGGAGGATGCAACATCCGTGTTCAGAGGTTTCACCTTGAGCAGATCCTGAGACATGAGCGGAAGAACGATGTTGACGCCGTAGAGGACGACATCTGCTGCTGACACCGTCCGACTCGACGCTGGCGTCCCCTGGTCCTGGTTTCTAAACACTTCATCTGTAAACAAAAACAAGAGTAAAGGGACGTATTTCTCTCTACAAGTCAAGATTTCTATAAATAGAAACTTCCAGCTCGCTCACCTGTGTCGCTGAAGTCGATGAACTCTTTAGAGAGCAGGTTTGTGAGCAGCTCCATGATGAGCAGCAGGTCCTGGTACTGGTCCTCCTCTGCCGTGGCGTCGCTCCTCTTTCTGCTCTGGTTGTTTTTAGAGTAAACCTGCAGCAGCGTCAGACACGCCTCGTACAGCTTCATGGACTTTGTCTACATGAGGAAAGAGGAGATGGCGATCAACGTCTCAGACACAGAAGAACGGAGCAGCTGTGGTTCTCTTTATTAGTTCAACCACAACAGATCAGGGTCAAAATTCACAGAAGAAAACACAACAAAATGTGAAGCATGAGGCTGAAATATTAATGTTTCCTGAGTGCAGATGGCCCTGTTTCTGCCCTCTCCTCTCCCATTAAAGGCATGAAAAAGTCCACTTAAAAAAGACCATTTAAATACATTTGAAAATATATAAATATTCCTGGAGCTGAAAAAAAAATTCAAAGACTATAAAACATTTCTTTACAAAACGTGAAGTACTGAGACTTCACGCTGATTCGCTGACCTTCAGTTCATGTTTATATTCTTCAAATCTAAGAGGTAAGTTCGTTCTGACCCCAGCAAACAATATTTCAAGGTTTCTGCTCGCTCGTATAAAGAGAAATGAATACTTTTCTGCATGTCTCAGAAGTGTTCGCTCTCACCAACCTAACTCCTTTTATCTTTATCTTGAAGCTGAATTTCCTTCAAAACTGAGCAAGTGTCTTCGTCTTATTTCTGGTTTAATACTTATGAATAATTCATCCCTTGTTGAAAGCTGTTTCACTCACCTCGCCCAGGTAACAGATCTGTTTGTGAGCCACTTCCACAAAAACCTCAATGATGAGGTTGATTGTCTCGGGCGTGTTGCTGTACACCTGAGAGACGAGAGGAAAACACAGAGATGAAAACTAAACAGATTACTCACACTTTCACACAGAATAAATAAACCATGGGGGAAGTGTAGCAGTTTTATTTAGCATCACACACTCGTACCTCCATGAGGCCGATGCAGCTGGACAGGAAGTCCATGAGGAATGAGAAGAGCGAGGCCACGTTATCGATCTGCGTCGCCTCCGCGATGCCGCACAGCGCTTCTAACGTGGCGACGATTTCCTGTTTGACGGCTTCCTCTTGGCTGATCTGAGCAAAGTTCTCCTGGTTGATGAGGTTGAGGAAGCGCTGCTGGAGCGGGTGGAGAACCTGCACAGAGAAAAACAACCTTTGCTTCATTTACTTTTTAATAACTGTGGTTGTTGACGCACGTAATAGATAAATAAAGAAAACTTCTACACACAGAAATCAGGTTAACCCTTATAGTTGTTCGAGTTTCTTCCTGTCTCTGTGCTTGTTGACTCAATTTTCACAACGGAACATTAAACTGCAGCTTGTTGCCGCATCAAACCGTCCTCTCTGAACTCAGTTATGACATTGGAATCAAACTTAATCCCGGTGATTCGATTTCACGGGGTCAGAGCGATTTCTCGCTGCGTGTAGAAGAGTAGGAGGAGGAATGTGCAGATGTAACAAAGAAGTGTTTGATCAGTTGTTGGCTCCGTGGCTCTTCTTCCTCCTCCCACAGCGCCGTCCAAGTTGAGACAAAGCAGCTGCAGGAGCCAACAGCTGCCGTCTCACTCGTACGCCCCCCTCTCTCCCCCCGCAATTACTCCGGAGTCATTGTGGCTTTGCACCAACGTTTACTTACTACTGTCAGCTTATTAAGACGCAGGCCTGTAGGATCACTGAAAGGATCAAGTTATATACACAGGAGGTCGACTCCAGGGGGGAAATATTATCGGCTTCATCCGCCATTCACTTTCAGATCTTGATCTCGTCTGTGGACAGTTGCAACTTTGCTAAGCAGATTAGAAACTTAGTGAAACTATCAAGGCTATTATACTTTTTCTTTAGCCTCTACTTTTATCTTGTCTTGACTTTTTGTTTTCAATTTCAGACAAGTTTTAGTTTTGAAACAGGTTTTATGGCTTAGTTTTCTGAAGATGCCTGAAGGTCTTACTTTAGTCTTTTTTGTTATATGTGAAATTCAAATATTAAATCATTTCCAAAGCTCAATATTTTCTCACTAAAAGTCAGCATCCCTCTTTTACATTATCAGCCTGTGGTGTTTTCTACTTTTGAAGGAATGAACAAATTTTACTTTACATCTCCACTTGAAATTATCAGCTAGAATTTACCACCCAACTATTTTTTTTCCCCTGTGGTGTAGTGACAGTAACAGTCAGCCTGTCTGCACCCTGATTGGTGGGTCTGTTTAAAATCTCAACTCAACTTTACTTAAAAAGCACTTTAAAAACAACCACAGCCAAAACAAAGTGTTGTACATATAAGGATAAACATTGAAACGAGGATAAAACAACAGGTATAACACTTAAGTTATTGTTTCATTGTTCCTAAAAACAATTTAAGAGCAATAAAAACAATAACTAAAAAAAATTCTAAAACAGAGCCGAGTCTCATGCTGGGTTAAAAGCCAAGGAATAAAAGGGAATTTATGTATGAGGCAGGTTGACAAAAACAAAAATAGAGCACTTTTTCTCGATTATTTGTGTCAGTTTTAGTTAGTTTTGTAAACTCACATTACAGTTTTAGTTAGTTATTGTTCTTGGTAAAGCCTTGTTTATCTCATTTCAGTCAACAAAAATGTTTTTTTCATTAGTATTTGCTAACTGTAATATCCTTGGAAGCTATTTCTAGTATCATAACATCAGTGTTATTGGAGACAGTGGGAAATGTCTGTGGATGGGAATGAAGTCAGGTGTGGCCACTTTAAAGACTTTTTAGTCCATGAAAGATCAATTTTGTATGAATCTAACTTTAAAAATATCCGATTTGAAAACCTGTGCATGTTTTTTGGGGGAAAATAACAGATGAATAATCCTTTGATAAGAAAATAGTGTTACCTCGGCCCAGTATTGCTGTTTAGTGTCTGCGTCCATGTGAGCGAATCCTCCCAGAACCAGAGCTTTCATCAGCGTCCTCTGTACCGAGCTGGACAGCAGGTGGAGGGGCGGACTGCGGCTGGCAAACTGCTTCGCCAGACTCCACCAGCTCTCGCACTGCACCACGATGTTCGCCCTGAACGACACAGAGAGTCACAGCGTTTGGTTACGAATGCGCTAAAATCATCTGCCGTCACCTTCTCTGGTGTTTTTAATTCAATAATCACCTCTCTCTCCTCTCCACCAGCGTCACCAGCAGCTCCACCGTGTCGTTCGCCAGCTCCGCCTCCGAGCTCCACACGGACAGGTTGTTGATCACTTTCTCCAGAAGGTATCCCACAATCCACTGGGCTCCCTCTGTGTCTGCACCGAACGCTGTGATAAGGGGGATGCTGATCTGAAAAGAAAGGAGAGTAAAAGTGAAGCAGAAGCAGAGTTCCCACTTTTTTTTGGAGATGATTTTCCAAGACTTTTCAGTTTTTTTCAGAGACAAGCGACAACACCACACACTAAAACATTTTCCTGTCCCTCTCTCAATTTGCAAGTCTTATTTTTCTACATGTGTAATTTGCATTTTCCAAGATTGTTTCAACATTTGTGAATTATGGCCAAAATACATCCATTAAAATTATTATGACAAATGTATTATAGAATAATGCCATAATGTCATTTATATTTGAGAGCGTTACCTCGTGTGTAGTTAAAACATCAAGTTTGTATTGTTTCACAGGCATCGTTCAATATTTTTTGACAAAATAAGATTGGAACATTAAAGGTGTGTGCTGCCAGTATAAAATAAATCAGTATCGGCAGGTCAGGCTTTTCAAAGATCGGTGATTGGCCAGAAAATCGTGATCGGTGCACCCCTAATTGAAAGCTTTGAGGAGAAACTGAAATGTCTGCTTCGTGGTAACGTCCTGTTCACCGAGAGTATGAAACTCAGCGAGTGAGCGAGCGCTGGGAGGTGAGCTACATTATTTCTAGGACAATAAAACCTCATGCCATTGCTGAGACATTAATTCTAGATTTAAAAAAAAAAGTCTCTGAGTCGCCTGAATTATGTAAAAATGGGGTCACGACCCACAGAAGGTTGGGAACCTCTGACTTAACCATTTCCAGGACATTGGACCTTTTTTCTCATTTCCATGTTTTCCATAACTGTAAAAACAGTCAATGATTCGTTCAGGTTTTCCAGGATGAGTGGGAACCCTGAGAGAGTCTGGTACCTGCTCGTAGAGTTTCTCGTCCACCAGCAGATACGTCTTTGCCCATCGTCTGAGGAACCACACGATGTCTTTTCCCATCTGTGGGCTCAGCAGCTCGGTCAGGCTCGCTCTCGTCGCCCTGGACTCAACTTCTGATGTTCGTAAGACAGCTGAAAGCAACCTGAGACACCGAAAACATGAGGGAGAAGAAAAATTAGTTATAAAAGGGAGGAGAAAAGAAGATGTGAAGTATATTTGATGTGGAAAACAATTCCTCAACACTACAAATCAAACTTTAAGTGAGGGATGAATATTGTGATGCTCCTTTTGTGTTACTGAGAGCTTCACAAAGTCATGTCCACACACACACACACACACACACACACTCACACACTCTTCATAAAGGACATAGAGACAGAGGGCTTAAAGCAGCTTATGGCTCCGCCCCCCTCCGTGGAGGACAGTGCACAGTTTCACATTGTTTGCAGAAAACAAAACCACGTTGACATTTACAGAGCCGGGGTCGTCCGCTCGCTGTGAGGAAACATGATTCCAGCGGCAACTCGTCTCTGCAATCCTCTGTCATTGCTGTCACCCCTCACACACACACACACACACACACTAAAACACACACACACACACACTTAATGAACAATCCAGAAAGAAGAAGGGCTAAACGACCTTCAGCACACAATCTGGCGAGCTGCTGTGACTATCTATTGTCATCGCTCTGATTATCTGCACACACACACACACACACACACACACACACACACTCGGTCACCCTCTATTAGACGAGCATCCAGTGTGACCGCCAAGTGCCCCTGAGCCGCAGGGTTCAAACACCACAGTCACATTACTGTCGCGCTGCACATTTAATTGTTGTTGAGAAATAAATCCCATCTGATAAGAGCAGCCAGCGACGCTCTGAGTCCTACGCTTGGTTTTATTATGTTGTTGTTTTTTTAAAAATATGAGCTGTTTTGATTTTACTGACGTCTGACGAACAATGAGAAGATTATCTGATTGTGCATCTTGTTCATGTGGCACAAAGAGAAAAGACGGTAAATGAGGACAACATTTGATAAATGAAACAACATCTGCACAATACATATATTCATATTTATCTGGATATATTTGAGCCTTTTGGTAAAGTTACTGTATCCTGTCTACGTCCAATCACATTAGTAATAAATATAAATAAGCATCCGTTCATATATTTGACCACATTATATGCAGCAACTCGCAGTTATTTCACCTTCTCAGTGCTCTGCCATCTCACCTGCTGTTATCAGGGTCGGGCAAGGTGATGTGCTGCGACTGAGAGAGGGATTTGGAAAAGATTACAGTTTGTTTATAATTAATATCACATAAGGTGTTTTATTTAACACTTTCAGGGTTAAAAGCAGCAGCTTCCAGATCTGTGCTTGTTCAGCTTTGTCTCTGTTTTTTTTCAGCTCTAAGTTTGGATCTTCTGATCGCCTATTTTATTGTTTATTTCACGTTGTCCTCCTCACGCTGTATGATTTCATGAGCTGCCATAAAACTTTAAACAGTCATAGTTTAATGTCCAAATGAACTATTTCTTAAAGTTTGCTTTGCTTCCTGCAGAAATTGCTCATTTCTCTTTCCAAGGTGAACCATCTTCACTAAATGCAGTGTGCTTGTTCTAGAAATACCTCTAAACACAGCTTTTCATTAATTCACACCTCTGGAAAGAAACTATTCAAGCCTACAAAAAAAGCAAAACGCAGGAGGAGGACAAGCCTGTGTGTAGGCCTGTCGTAATCAATAAATCAATCCATTGCACGATAATTAAAAATGAGCTCAATGATTTTTTTGTTTAACAAAGACACTGGATAATGAGATAACTTCACTGTATCGCTGTGAACTTCTTTTTTTCTTATCAGCAACAGGGTCTATTTTATATATTGCTTTTGGTTGTGTGTGGTTTTTTATTCAAGTGTATTTTTTGATTACAAAGGTCCTAACTGGATTGGCAGTTTTAACGTTAAATATCTTAATGTCTGAGCCTAATGTTTAATATACTTTGAAGTGCAATTTTGGTTACAGAGACTCTACTTGGTTGATTTTATCATTTATTTTGGACATTTACAATGTCTTTTTTTTATAATATAATTCCAATTTTAAATATTCTTAAGTAGTAAAAGTTTATTTATCTTTAAAAGGGTGCACTTGCATTATCATACCATTGTTATTATCATATTAGTTGAAAAACGGTATCAAAACGGCAATGTGTTCGTTCATCGCAATGTTTTCTTTGGACAATTTCTTGTCCAACAAAATTTGTTATCGTGACAGGTCTACCTGTGTGCTCCCACTGTCTCTCTGGCTCTGGGCGCAGAAAGTTAACAGATTTAATAAATATCCTCTAATATCATTTGGTTGAGGAGGGAAACTTAAATGATGGAACCTCTTTGCAGGAGCGCATTATTTTAAAGTCTGACCTGATGTGAGAAGAATCACTTGCAAAATATATCATAGATCAATATCAATACTTAAATGGTATCGGCATGATTAGGACTCTTTGCAAATAGAAATAATGTTCAAGGAGGCAGAGAGAGACAAAGGTGATAATGTGAGTCTGTTATCATCATTTCAGGGAGAATTCAGCCAAGCAGAGTTTAAAATATCCCAGTATATATCCCTGAAAACAAAACAATCCCATTGTTAATTTTCTCCAGCCCTCGTCTGGACACATGAATAGAGTATAAGTGTGAACATGGACACACCTCGAGCTTCACAGGACACTGACTCTGCTTGTATCTCCGGCCTTGGACAGTGAGGAAGTCTATTCTGGGTGAGTTTTATGAGCTCTGGCGTGTAAAGTGAGACAAACTGTCTGACAAGCATCTGAAGAGCGCTGGACACAATGAAGAGCCATCTCTTACAATACCAAAAGCATGTGACGGCACAGTCCAGGTCCTTGAGTCAGCCTCACACACGGAGCCAAAAATATTTATAAAACCCGCGATGCATTTAAGTTTTCACAGACTTTGATTAACATACCACAAGTTCAACCGAAGACCTCCACGGCTCACCTGTAGCTCCGTATAATAAGAGGAACTCCTTCAAATTCCTCTCTGTTCCTACTCGTGCTTTCAAGTTGGCTCAGATATTTAAGCTGTTGACCTTCCAGCTCTCATCGCTGGCTGCCGGTTGATGCCTGGCATGGCAACTTTTCAATTCTTTAAAGACCAAAGTCAAACACAGCAAAGGTAAACATGCTGCTTATACGCTGAAGGACCCTTGGTACCAGAAAACTATTCAGCATTTAAAAAAAAAAAGGCTTTAGAAATTTAGGGTTTATAGAAAACTCGACATATTTTTCAAAGGAATTCTCGTGCGTATTCAGGAGATATGAACAGGTTTGTATTTCTCTTAAATCTTTACCCTTTGACGCTCTGGCAAACATCTATAGAAAACCTGTAGAATCTCTCAGCTCATTGTACAAACAAGGCACTTGATTCCTAACCTGATATTCAGTTTCCGCAGCTGCATTCATTCATCAAGGCTGAGCAGAACATCTGATTCAAAGTCGACCTCACACACTCCACAGAAAACGTACCTGATGACTGAGTCTGTGCGGTTGAAGCCAGGTATGGATGACGCTTTCTCGCCCGGCGAGCCGAGGATCTGCAGCGTCGTGTTGATGTCCACCTCCGTCGAGTGTTTGATGGAAAACTCCATCACTTCTGAGGGGATCAGCGGCGTTTCTCCCTGAGGGTCGTCTGCCAGTAAATACCCTGAAAGATGCACCCAGAAATGAAATAAGGATAAGCCTGAATTCACTGTTTTTTCCCGACAAATTTATTTAGAGAAGCAGTTTTTCACCATCATAAAGGCTTGTTGGGGCAATGCGTAACAACAACTGGAGACCTAATAAAAATAAAATGTGCTAAAACCCCAAATTTATCTCTTTTTTTGCCAGTTCTAACCATTATTACTTTATGGAGCAAGCAGAATATTAATCTCCCAATTGTTAAATAATGTTATTACATCACAGAGTGAGTCACTGTGGTAAAATTAACCAGTTAACATTGTGCAGGATCCAGTAAATCCAGTTTTAAGAGACAAGCCAAAACAGTCATTTCAACACTAATTAATGAACCTTGATGAATTCTTACTACTCTTACACATGTTGTAAATGTTGAAGCTTTTTTATATTGACCTCTAAAGATCTGGCGTCCACATATGTAGACATTACATTTCTGCCTCTCAGACCCATGAAACTCAATTTATCAAAACTTAAGTCACATCTAGAGGCACTTCCTATGTCATCTTTTGGTGATATCACAACTTTACACCCATTTCAGTGAGAAAAAAAGTGAAGTTATGAACAATAACACTTGTAACTAAAACTAGCAGCTAAGTCATAGCACTAGAAACTTAACTTCCTGTACAAAAAAACAAGTTTAGTTTATATTTATTAGGTCTTACTGATCCTAAATAGCAAGGGGAAACAAAAAAAATGCACTAGACAAACGCTCTGGTTTCAAGAGGATAAATTATGTAGATCTTGTTGTGCTTATTGTATTTTATGCTTGTTGCATTTTAGGTGCACCTTACATATTTCAGTCTTGTATGTAGTTGATAGTTAAATGTATTTTGTATTGATTTGTGTGCATTCTGCATCATGATTGTTGTTCGTGGACCCCAGGAAAAGCAGCTGCTGCATTGTTAACGAGTAATAACTGACCCCAGGATTCATTTTGGGTCGTTGTTTTATGTTGGGCTTGAACAAAGACGGTCCCAGTTACTGTGTCTAATTGTTGCTTGCTCTGCATCTTTCTTTGCTTTAATGATTCTGATCCAGACATTAGTTCATCAACACTGACCCACAGAACAGGGTGGAGTTGTGCTCCTCTGTTTCATTAACAAATCAAGTCAGTTAAGTGGAAAAAAAACTGCACTGGAAATTAAATTTGTGACACTGTAAAACAGCTGTTTTTAAGTTTTATTACAATACTATAAAGCTTTTAATACTGTGGTGGTTTGTTAAGCCTCAAGTGGCAAGAGGCAAGTGTTCAGAGGGAAACTAAAGTTTGGTTTATGCTTGACGCGTCCGCAAGATTCACAGACAAATGACTTCATTTTAGCAGCACTTCGCGAGGAAAGTTTTTGCATCGTGCACATCTGAAAAAGTTGTAACTGCGCGATACAGACGCTTGGACAACATGGTGCACAGACAGAAGCTCCTGTTGTCTAAAGTGCATAAAAACACGAGCATTTATATGATTTATCACACAGAGATCACTGTGATAATAGGAATGGGTGAAAAATTAAGTTGTAGACTTGCGTAAACCAATGAAAAATTTGCCAACAGACACCGCGTGGGTCTAATTTCTGTGTCACGTTCGTGTGGGGACCAACAGCAGATGCATCAGGTGCTTCTTCACGTTAAAATCTTCTCATTAAATCATTTCCTTGTGTGCAAAAGTGTTAGAATAGTTTGTAATCTCTTAAAAAAAAAGGGTTGACGTTGTGTCTTGAGCTGGTGCTTCAAGGTTACAAGAATAAGAAGGAAGAAAGTGTTTGTCCAGCTGCTGACCTGAGACCAGTATGAGCCAGTGGATGTCCTCATAGAGGTCGTCCAGGACTTTGCGGTCCATTGATGCGGGGTCAGACGTCGCCATGAGGTGCTGCTGGGTCCTCTGGAGTTGACCATGTAGTCGTGTAACTCTGTCCTCCAACAGGCTGCAGGATGGAGTCATAGGAAGAACTTTGAGATCAGATACAAAAACACAGATTCCTCTACCTTTTACATCCAACCTGATTTTACCCAGTGACTTTAGAAAAACACAAACTGCTGATTTTGAATTAGAAAGACTGGCTTAGTCCTTTTATGTTTATGTATTCAAGGAGAAAAGATAAAACCCCAAAAAATATTTGCTTGCAGAATATTCTTTAAATGTTTCCTCGAAATTTCAGAGCAGAAAAAGCTCTTAGAGACTTGTGTTTTTTACCTCGTGAGCAGAGGGATACAGTGGTCAGCAGCCACGCGTCCCAACACGCCGATACTGGACAGCTGGTCGGAGAAAAGCTCTCTGTCGTCTTCCTGCAGCTCGTTTATCTCTTCTTCTTCATGAGTCGAGATGCCGTTCACTGACTGAGAGGTTGTAAAGAGGAAAAGTGACTCAGTCAGACAAAGGTGAAACAGAAGCTAAACTTTCCAACTTAAACTCAGAGTCTCACCAGATTCCTGGTGCCGTCAGGAGCAGCCAGGTGACACTGAATGTACGAGTTGAAGACCTGAATCGCCGGCTGGACGAAGCAGCCGCGAGGAAAGTGCTCGTCATCCTGGACGAGCGTCAGCCACGACTCCAGCAGTTTGTCGTAGGCCTCCATGTAGACCATGTCATCTTTGTCCAGCTGTGAGAAGACAGAGATGGAAATCAAATGTTAACAAGTACAAAAATATGAATATTATCCGCAAAGGCAGGGAGACTAAGACGCAATTCCTCACCACTTCCTCCAGGGCGGCGCTGCGTCCAAACGAGCAGGTGAGAAGCGTGAGGCAGTTGATGAAGGAGGTGAAGAGTTCGCTCGGCAGCGCTGTGAGGATGCTGCGAGGGAACATGGTGATCAGGTTGGAGATGATGTTGGAGATACCCACCGCCTCCGAGTCCTCGATCTCGATCCTGAAAACACAGATGTTTACGATCAGATAACTTAATTTTGGAAAATCAGCGTAGATTTTGACACATTATCTGATAATTATCTGACATTAAGTGGTGAGAATCGATTTTAAATACAGTAAAGAGAATCCAATCTGCTTCTTCTGTATCTTGGATTCAAACCCGTGCTCTGGCCCAGAGGATGGGCGGTTTCCACTCAGCAGGGTGCGGCCGAGGCCACACCGGGTCAATTTCACTTTAACTCACTGCTGACCAAGGTTCAGGAAAAAAGCGTGACAATTGATCCTTCACCAGAACTTGTGGGCAACTCGACCCCTGAGCAGTTTTCCATCTGAGATTTATTATGGTATATCTGCCTCACAACGCAGCGTAAAGAGGGAACAATGTTTAAAAACGGACTTAATTACACTTTATGAGAGAAAATTACATCATCAGATCAAACCATGAAACGTGGAGTGACAGCTCTGGCTTTAGACATGTGAAACACAACGCTCACATGTTCCTGAATATAAATGCATAGGAAAAAGAAGTTGACATGTTTGTTCTGCGCTGTATGGACAGATGTGACCACAGAAGCTGAAAGAGAAGGGTCAGGAAAACAAATTACACAGCAATGTTTCAAAAAACAAAAAGAAAGCCCACACAGAGTTGTTCTCTTTGCACGCACGAGTGAGGAACAGCGCTAAAGCAGCACCAATCAAACGTCACGTTATCGACTGGACCTGCCTCCTGCAGAGAATAATCAATGACTTATTAGTTTTGCAGGGGCACCAAAGTCTGCAGAGATTTCTCGGAAATCCTCAAAAAGGTTATTAACATTCATAGAGTCTCACCCTGAGAGGATATTAAAGTTGCATTTCCAAACTCAGCATGCAACATCTTTTCTTTCTGCAAACCATTAAAACTTTAAAGAGATTCAAACTCAGGGCGCCCACTTTAACTTTCTTTAAACGCCGTTCACTCTTCTCTGAAACCTCTTTCCCATCATTTCAGAAACAAGCATCTGAAATGAACTAAGTGCCCTGAGAATAAAAAAAAAAAAAGCATCGCTCCATGACAGAAGTGTTATACCGCATTAAAAATCTTTGGGAAAAACAAAACTATAAAAAATTTGAGTGTGAGAAAGCTCACGCTGCATGTGACGAAAATAATCAAGAACAAAACAAGACAAAAAGAGCAGATTTGTACAAGAGCATCTGTTGAAACTTCAACAAAGTGAACACGTGATTCTTGCAGGAGGGTTAACAAATATGAATCACCTCAATCGTCTCTAACACACACGCTAAAAGACAGAGAAATGGCCAAAATGCAAAAACTCTTTTCTGCAAAATTCACTGTTTTGCACTGTTTTCTACCAAAATGCTATTTGTTAATGACACTCGATGCATGGTGCAATGATTTCAGACTGTTACTGAATCAGTTGTTATCAATACCTACTAAGTATTAGTGCCTTGCAAAGTGCACATAAAAAGGTTTTGTCCTGATCATCTTGCAGAGATTTTGAAGGTTTTGCCATTAATAAGGCAGAGGAAAGTGCATTTATAAAACATGTTTCTTACAAAACTGTACAACTGGTTTCTGAAAAATCTGTTTCCAAACGTCGGAAAACTTGTTGAAAAGCTGAACACAAAAAAAAACACGTCCACTTTGGGAGTTCAGCTGTGACAGAGAGTCAGATAAAAAAAGATGGATACACAAAGAGAAATACACAAGCTCAACGTGATTAAGACGCTGATATTTCCATAGGGTGTGAAACATTAAAATGTTCTCCGGAGCAGCAGGATGTACACCTATCTTTATGATGAGCTAGAAATGGACTGATAATCCCGTGTCCCTCTTGTTTAACATGAAGCTAAAACACGCAGCATGTACCAGTCAAACACTTGAAGCATTTACAGCATCTGCTTCCAGAGCTTGTTTAGAGTTTTCCACATTTCTGCTCTGATGAAAGCGCTTAAGGACGATCCTCTTTAACCCTTCTATAAACAGCAGCCACCCCCTGCTGCTTCGGTGTATTTTTGACCCTTTTGTTGCCTTTGTTGCACAGAAATAGCAGAATCCTGAAGTGTGGTTTTGAAGTGGTGCACCTCCCCGCAGAGAGAAGGGAACAGTGTGTGAGAGCGGCCGAGTTAAACCCTATCAGATGGAGTTAAATTGCGAACAGAACTGTTCAATCACTGCAGATCTGCCATCGCTCGCTGCATGGTTTTCCGATGAGGCAATTGGAAAAAAGCTCCAAGAATAGGTGATTACAGACGGAGCGGGAGAGGCGGGAAGAGAGAGAAGAGAGAGAGAAGAGAGAGAGGGAGAGAGAGAGACCCCTACTCATGGATCATGTGCTCTAACACAAGCTCAAAGTGCAGCTCCTTTATTCAGATCACGGACACACCCACTAATAAACACACTTTTAATCCTAACACACACACACACAGCTCTTTTTAACACCTACATTTCTCTTTCAAACCCTACAAATCTTGTTTTTAATCTGAAAATCTGATTCTTTACCTCATATTTTGGCACCAAATATCCAAACACTCAAGTATTAACAGGTGGCAAAGACATTCATGCAAAATATGACTGTGTGGTTTTTAAGGTATCTGCTTGAAAGTGAGGGATGAAAAGATTCAGTTTCTTTCACATAAACTCCCAATCAACATCTTAAGACAAATTGAAAAATTGCACGAATTTACATTTTGCACTGTTGGATCTTGAAAAGGTTCGAAGAGCAAAAAGAAGAATTTGAGTGAGCAATTTATTGAAAACAACAATTAGAGTGAAATATTCTGTTCATCAGCTGATCAGAAGTTTAAGAGCACAGCTTTTAAAAGGCAAAATCTGAACAAAAATGTGCATTTAAGGTGATTTTCTGTCAGGTATTCACACTGTCATGACCTCCTGATGGTAAAACCTAAAATGTTTTCTCTCTTTGAACGTGGTCGGATTGTTGAGCTGCAGAATCAAAACCTCTCACAACGTAACGCCATCACTGCTGAGGTTGGACAACGTAAGACAGACATTTTTAATTTCTTCAAAGATCCTGAGGGTTATGGGGCACAAAAGTTTGTATTCTGCACTGCATCATGATCTGCTTTTTTCTTAAATGGAACAATGGAGCTGATGGTTGTTCAGGGGGCGTCCTTCATGACTGAGGGCCCTGCTCTGTCTGCTAATGACTGGGTTTTTCAACAGAACAACACTACAGTTCACAATGACCCCCTGACAAAGGACTTTTTCTCCTTCCAGAGGAATAACCTCACTCTTTTGGATCATCCTGCCGGTTCCCCTGATCTAAATCGCAGTGAGAATATTATGGGATGGATGGAGAGGGAAGTTTACAAAAATAAATGTCACTTTCAAACAGTGGACGCCAAACATGAAGCATCTTCACCACTTGAAGTAAAGTTCACACTCACATCATAGATGAGGAAACTAATTTTAGAAGTGATCGACAAAACCACTGGACAATTATCGAGTTCTTTTTCAAACTTTTGTTTCTATCTTTGAGGTTTTTCAGGTTTTTCTGAGTTGTGGTCTTAATAAAATGTCCCCTCTCCTTCTATTTTTTAAAAAACTTTTTAAGATCCAACAAAGCAAACTTAACATTTGTGCAATTTTTCAACTGGTCTTAAGATTTTGATCAGGGGTTTTCTCAAAAACTGGACTACTTTTTTTGTCTTACTATGTCATCTCAATAACAGAAAAGTAAATTTGTGCCATCTTAAGAGACATGACACAAAATACTAATACAACCAAACATTCAGCCTTTTTTTTGCAGAAAATAATTAAATCAGTTTTATCAGGTTGAAATAAAAGATTGTTGGAGTCTGTTATGAGATATTTTACGTCCTTCTTTACTGGTTGTAAAAGATAAATAAATCAAACTCCACATCAAGCTCTGGGGGAGGCTTTCACATTTTTAACCTCGTATTAAACCGTTTATGTCTACAACATTCCTCTTAAACCTTTATGTAGCCGTCTCTGCTAAAAACAGAGACAAAATCTCTTCTAATGTGTCTTCCCAAAGCCTGAAACACAAACTGAATCCCCGCTCAGCACACAGAGACGATCGATAGCCTCCGCAGAAAGCCGACCTGTGTGGCCGACCGCAGGCTCGCTCGTCTCGTTTTGTTACTCAGCATGAAATCTATTTCTTCATATGACCTCTGCTAACAAGCCCGGCTGGACCGAGAGGCCCCGCGGCTCAGGGGCTTCGACGCCGCACACCTGCCCACACCGAGTCAGGACTGAAGCCTGTTAAAGACGACGCTCATCAATCATCTGGAGTTATAATCTGATTAACTCAGCTCCTCTTCTTTTTTTTAATCATTCACACTTATTCTGTATCCTGTACATCCATGAGGCAACAAATCTTTGATCTCTTGATTGTAAATTGATTGGATGTTGGATAATTTCAGCAGCACAGACACTGAAGATGTGCTGCTTTAAGTCTGATTAAAGCTGTTTACAAACGCTTTATTCCTGAATCAAAAATCACTTCTACACAGGACGCCAAGAGATTATGCAAAGATGATTTGATTGAGTTTTGAATGCAGCTCCAAGTTTTCTAAATTCTATTAAATTTTTTGCATTTCAAACAGAAATGTGTGAAATTAGTTTATACAATAAATGATTTTCCTTCAGTCAGGAGATTTCTGCAGCCATTGCTTAAAGTTATTCCAAATGTTTCAGAAATGTCGTTTTGTATTTGCCCTCTTCGTGTAAATCTGTCTCTTTCTCTCTGGCCTCAGACAAAGGTCAGATTATTTTAAGAAATAAAATTTGCCTTTCAGATTTTTGTGAGTCATGCCAGAAGATTTTTCAAAAGCTTTTCTTCTTAGACCTGCAGAAATTCCAGGAACGGCTCATGAATCAGTCCACATGAGCTTCATTTGATCATTTTATTAGATAAAAGGGTGAATGATTGATGGCCGATCGCTTTGATTCACTTAAACAGACCCACGCACTGCTCTATGAGCGCTTTTTTCATCTGTTTGAAAATAGAAAACATAATATTTCCATGTCAGGAGCATAAAGACATAATTTGATTGGCTTGCAGAGGAAACTGAGGAGCGTAAGTTAGTGTTTAACTCTGTTTGTATCTGAGACGAAGACGAGCTTTTCTCTCTGCAGCAGCTTCCAGCGGAGAGAGCAGATGCTGGATTCAGAGGCCGTTAAAAACACAGACTCAACAAGTAATTACTTCCTGTAAATAAAGCAGAGACGGCTCAGCATGAGTCACTCTGCGGCTGACGTCAGACGCTCTCACTTGTTGAGTCTCTGGGTTTAAGGAAGATTAGATCCTCTAGAGGGAGATCATCCACACAGATCTGATGTTCAGGAAAATATCATCAATGAAATGAACAAGCATGAAGATTTTATACATAATTCAAAGATACATTTTTTCTTTGGTTTATTCTAAGGCTAGGCAATTAATTGAAGTTTACATTAAATCACAATATGGCCTGTTACTATATTATAATCACAATTTAATTTCTTTAACCTGAAATATGTTGGATGTTTTCTGCCAAAGAGACCAATTGTAAAAGCTACCGAGAAAAGTGATAAAAACAGCATAAAGTAGCAATAATAATAAGTTTAGGGTGGAAAAATGGTCATAAAGCAGCAAAAATGGGTGAGAATGTTATAAGAAAACTTTGAAAACCATCAGAAAGTAGCAAAAATTCCCCAAGGCCTGAGATTTGTGTTCAGAATCTCTTTTTTTATTGATCTCAAGTGGTATTCTAAATTTCTGCAACACTGAATTTGGGGTTTTCATTACCTGCAACTTATTCTTCACTATAGTAATTGATCATAACACATGAGGTGGCCAATCTAAAAATAATAACACCATAAATCGCAGGAAGATTATTTTTGCACATCGTTCAGCCCTAGTTTATTCTCCTGATTTGCTACAAATTCCTTAGAAGTATAATGAAGATTTTCTTTTTCTTTTTTTGTATTTCTTACCCAAACATCTCTTTTTGCTCAATAATGACATCAGATTTTGACACCGAGGATGTATGATATTAAATTTCATCCATTGTTTCCTTCAATATATTTGACTTTTTTTCAGATTACCAAACATAAACTCAAATCCTTGATGGATCAAGTCATTAGGAGGCCTTCTTCCTCGAGGCTTTGCTAGCAATATAATATTACAAAATATTAGCTGGTCTCTCTGTTAATGCTGTTTGAAGACTTTTTGTAGAGAAGTTGCCCTTTCAATAAGAACAGGGGGTAAAACTGTGGGAGAAATTGTGTTTTTTTCCTGATCTTTCATGACTTTTGATTATATTTTTTGTCTGCTTGAGTCAGAGTTTCTGCATTTTAATGTGTTGAAAAGCTCTAAAATTAAGGTTTATACATTTTGTAGTGTTAATAAAAATCTCTAGGTACAATAAAAGAAGGCAGCAGGAGAGAAAAGACAGGGAATGTTACCAAAAAGTTTCTCTCCTCTCTCTGACGATCTTTTTTTTTTGTTTTGTTTGGAGAAAGGAGAAAATAAATTTTCTTTTCATGTTTTGGAAATTGAAAAGAGTTCACAGCGGAGGCTTATTGAAGAATCAAGAACTGTGTCAATAAATAGCCCAAGTGTTGTTTTCATCCAAGCTAAAAACATGTACAAGTTCATTACCTGTTGAATAATTTTAGAAATAATTCAACTGATCAAATCCTTCAACTTTTAAACTGGTGTTGCAAACTAAAAAGCATAACTAAAATCTGTTCCCTGAGTTGTAAACTGTCAGGTCGTTTGTGTTTCTCCCAACTAACGAAAAAAACAAACAGTTAAAGCTTCAGAAGAATAGGAAGATTTTTTTCTTTCCAAGACAAATGTCTAATAACTGCAGTTCCAGTGTCACATTAATGCGCAAGTGTGTTACAGTGAGAGTACATTTATACTCCTAAACTGAAAATGTTATTGTAACATCTCAGTGTCTCCTTTGTTAGAGAAAAGAAAATCAGGCCAGAAGCAAAATCAAGCTCAAAGTGAGAAATAAAAACGTGTATTTTTGGGTGGCCTCATGGTTAAAAAGAAAACTATATAGCACCTTTCAAAACATTCATACAGCTCAGATATTCACATATAGAAAATAAAACTCTAAGAGGTCAGAAAACAATGAAACAATAATAAAAAGAGGTAAAGAAGGCGGCCTCGCTCTCTCGTTTCCCAGATTCCTCCTTGATTCACATTCCAATCCTCTCAACAAATGCTTCAAAAATAAAATGTAAACGCTTATTTTCTTGCATCAATAATGCAGAGCACTGAGCTACAGAGGAGTGAACAAACACAAAAAGCAGCTCAGAGCTGATAACTGTACAAATATTAATCCTTTAGTTTGATGCAACAAGTGTCATCCTCACTGATGGGGCTTGATGAATTCATCGAATATTCTCTGATCAAATATGTCGATGCTGAATCCAACAGATGTTTGAGTCTCGACCAATCAGGCGAGTATCACAGCTCAAAGAGCCGAGGAGTCATCACAACAGAGCACAGAGAGAAGCAGTGAGATCATCTCTGACCGTAAACTGAGAGAAGCACTCACCCGTTAATCATGCTGAGCAGACCCTCCACCAGGTGAGCCAGGTACGACACCTGCGCGCTCTCATCGGGGAAGACGGGTCCGTGCATGGAGGCCAGCTGGGCCAGGCACTGCAGCGAGTCCTGGGCCATGTCCGAGTCCTCCCGGATCTTCCTGTGCACCTGCAAGAGGAGAGAGGAGAGAAAACATTCATCAAAAACCAGCAGGAACTTTCAGTGACACTGGAAAAGCACAAAAAGAATAAACACGAAAAATCAACACAGATTTAAGCTTTTACTGACGAAGCCACTCAGTGTTTTCTGCTTGTTGATTTGAAGGGAGAGAAAAGAACAGACAAGGAAAGCTTTCATGTTCTTTTTTTGAGAAATCCTTTTTAAAAAATAAAGAGAGGAAAAGCCAAATCAAGTGAACAGTTTGTGTCTTTAAGCCTCTCTGATCCTCGAGACTGCTTCACAATAGTGAGGCAGCGCTAAAAGCACTTTTAACAAAAGAAAATAACACAAAATGCTCACATTAGAGGCACTTTTATTCAGCTGAGTAAAACGGAGGAAGGGGGAGATGGACTTTAGAGGCTCCTTGTTAGAAATATCAGCATGTGCAGAATATCACATTGGTTATTTTCTTTCAATATCAATTTCAGTGATTTATATTTTAACTGAATTTCTATGCATGCTAAATTTGCATGAACATCCCTGAATATAAATATGCATGAGTTTACATGTTGTTTGCTTTAAACGGCTGCAGCAACTGTTAAAAAACATCAAAATTTCTGCAGTTCCTTGTGAGAAAATTCTCAAACTCAACTTTTAACAACTGGAAATCAGATCTAAATGACAGAAAAACACCTGTATGTATCAGTAATCCCAAGAAAATAAGTAAAGAAATTTGTAGAAGTGTTGAATTTAAAGAAAGATATTTGTTTAAGTTAATTTTTTTTCGTTCGAAGTCATCAAGCAGCTTCAGGATCCAGTAGAAGTGACAGTGTGTGCAACATGTTGGATGGTGAGCGCCGCGTGTCTCCCTCATTTGCAGATGCACGACCACAAAGAAATTCAAAATAACGTGTAGGAAATGGAAAACATTCAAGACCTGTGCAAATTAAATTGAATCATCCTCATGCTTTCACTTTTTGGAGGGAAATGAGTGAAAAGCATTCCAGGAAAAGGATGCAGCTCGAATCTGTTTAATTTAAAATGTGAAATGAGATTTAATCAGAGAGAAAGATGTTTCTGAATTTAAGTCCTGAGGTTTAAACGTAAAGGTGAACCTGTCCCATCCTCCTGTCAACACTTTCCAAAACAGCACGGCTGATTCGAGGCAGGATTAGTACTCACTGGTGTAACCCAGCGAGCAGGGACGGAGAGAAATGACAAATTGATTTTCAGCACAGTCTGTCTTCAGACACGATGACCCCGGTCTCAAGCAAACAATCACCGAGCCCGTCTGA
>RPOG01003422.1:0-64072 GCA_008086565.1 Thalassoma bifasciatum
TATGGAGATATAACGTCGGTAACTTTTTTTGTTGCTAGACCAAATGTGTTTTAAAAAGAGAATTGTGAATCTTTCTATTGCCTCAAACAGATTGCAACTGCTCCAAAAATATAAACGGACCATCGAAGAACCTCTGACTGTCAGAGTCTTTTGTTCATTTACAGAAAATGTGTCTTTGTGGTATTAATCTGGGATTTTTACTGATGTTTATTGTTTTTTTCAGGACACCAGCATGCTGTGCAGAATTTCAAACTCAAACCATCAGCTTTACTTTAAAGTCTTTTTGTCCTTGCACGCTTTCCTCTCCCATTTTTTAAAGTATCGTTTGCAGTTTTTCTGACAGAGGTTAAAGTAAACAAGATATTTCTGCAGTTTTTCCAGTCAGCCAGTTCTTGTTTTTGGTTCCTTTTGAAGCTTTTTTTTCTCACCTCTCCTGGACAGTGAGTTCAAGGACACTCCAACATCTGGAAACTCATCACCCGTTGCCAGAAAGCAAAAGACAAATGTTTGAAAGACGACCAAATAGGCCTGAGACCAAATCAGAGCTGAGTCAAAAGACGAGAGCGGCTTCTGTCTGATATTTCAAAGTTCTGTAGATTGAGACACGTAAACTTTGAAGGACGGTTTAAAATTCACTCGCTGTTACCTGTACACCAATTGCAGGGAAAACTATTCTGCTATGTTTCTGTATTTGACCCCCAAGAGCGCGCTCATAGGTACAAGCAACCACTCCTGTGCCCAAAGCATGCTGGGTTTGCAGGGAGCCAAACCAGTCAAGCACCACTTTACTCATGTGGTTTAACTTCAGTTCTTCAGGTCACACTCTGCACTGCTAGTTTTTTTTTTTTAAGTTATTTTTTTGGCATTTTGTGCCTTTATTTGATAGAGGAGGACAGTGGATAGTGTCGGAAAGGGGAGAGAGAGTGGGGAGTGACATGCGGGAAATGGCAACAGGTCGGATTCGAACCCGGGCCGCCCGCTCGAGGACATGCCTCATGGTGCGCAGTCATATCCACCAGGCCATCCGCGCCCCCTGCACTGCTAGTTTAACTGAACAAGCTCTTTGATTTAAGAGGTCAGGGGTCCAGCAGAGTGAGTGATGTGGGTCCATCAGTTCTTACACCATCAACACCGGTTACTGCATTGGTTATGTGCTGGGTGGCATATTTACTAGTTACAGTGACACATGTGCTGAAAAAATGCACCTTGGAAGCCTTTACACAAGAAAACAGACCCACAGACACATTGAGTCATCTATGAGACTCCATTATGTCCTTGAACTGTAACTATGCAACCAGAGGTTGGAGGAAATTTGTTGATGACAACTAACCATTAAGGATCAAATCCACCAGGTGTGTCTGTGGTAGGGGGACCATATTCTAAAAGCTACCTACCCAAGATCCTGCGATATCCAAAGATCCTCTAAGCTGACAAAGTACAGTTGTGTCTTAAAGTTTACACCCCCTCAAGCAGAATTCTCTGATTTTTTTGGCCTTTTCTCAGAAAATATGAATGATAACACAAAAACCTTTCTGTCACTCATGGTTAGAGGTTGGGTGAAGACATTTATCAACAAACAACTGTGTTTACTCTTTTTAAATCATAATGACAACAGAAACTTCAAAAATGACCCTGTTCATTTTTTTATACACACACACACACACACACACAAGCAAATAGATCACAGGTGAGGATGGTTACCTTTAGGAGACATTCAAACACATTTGTGTTCACTTTTGTGCATTTATCAGGACAAAACCACCAGAGTTGTGTAAACTTCTTAACAGGGTCATTTTTGAAGTTTCTGTTGTCATTATGATTAAAAAAGAGTAAGAATTTTTTTTTTTTTTTTCCAGCAAATGTCTTCACCCAACCACTAACTATGAGTGACAGAAAGGATTTTGTGTTATCATTCATATTTTCTGAGAGAAGGCCAAAAAAAATCAGAAATTCTGCTGGGGGGTGTAAACTTTCGGGCACAACTGTATCTTCACAACCCATTTAGAACACTCCTTTTCTGTTTGAAGGGAACATTTTCTATGATGTATACATAAATATAATAGATGTTGAAAATAAGAGAATGAAAAAAAAAACTTGCTCTGACTTTTAACTCAGAATTTTGACTTAATGTCTCAGAATCTTTACTGGCACCACACATCAAAAGGAAACAAACATTTCCACAAAGTAATTAATCCTGAGCTCTGGCTGACAGAGGTAGGCTCTTCCCTGATTGGGCTGGTCAATATTGGACCAAGTGAAATTATTTGTCAATGGAGCTTGGAAAGATGGATCTGCAGGATTTCAGAAAGTGAATGAGGCAGGTCCATCTGCTCTGCACGGTTAAGCATGTGCAGGAATCCTGTCAAAAGTCTGGACAGGCCTCATTTCCAAAGACTTAAGACCTGAGCTGGGACAGCTTTGAGTTTAAGTATTGGAGAGTGTAACAGGTCTGTGCTGTTTAAATCTGAGGAAGAACATAGAGGCCATGAAGATTGGCTTTGTTAGATTTCTTAATTTAAGATAACTACAGGTGAAAAAAGTCAAAAACCACTATAAAATAACCCCAAATCTTCCATTCCAAGGAAAAAGCCGCACCTGCATAAAACAGTTTGTCATTTCTGTGTGTGAGTGAGTATGTGTGTTTGTGTGTGTGTAGCTGTGAATTCATGTGTTCATACTCACTCACGTACAGCCCCCCCCTGACATGCACAGGGTCATGAGTGCTCTCTAGTGGTCATCAGAGAATCTGCACCTCAGGTCAGGGCGGCGGCCATTTTAGTCAGTGCAGACAAACTCCACATGTAAAGAATCAACTCTGAGAGTCAGCTCTGAGTTTGGGCTCATTTTCTTTTGATCAAACTCTCAGCTGTGTGAGTGTAGTATAAAACATGAGCAGCTGCAGTCACAGCCCCAGATGAGGTGAAGATCTGATTGAAGTGAACTCACCAAAAGAGTTTGTTTCAGACACATGGAGTTAAGAGCAACATGCTGCAGACTCAGAATGCTGCTTTAAAAGGAACTCTGGCTACCAGAACATCATTTTCCTAAATGATCAGTGTTTTTACCAGCTACAGAAGAACAATAATAAAATCTCTCAAAATATCTTAGTTTGTCTAAAATTTGAAAAAACATTTTCACCTGTAGGCCGCCATTGTTGTTTACGCCGCAATAACGTCTGGGTAGTGACATCATATGGTTGCACCAGGCTCGATCTCATACAGGATCATATAAGTCCTGGAGCGGACTTCAGTGGTTTCCTGAGGAAGTTTTGTGGGTTTGTGTTGGAAAATAGTCGGCACAGCATTTGGCTTTAGTCTCCGTTTATAATGACCCACACCTGTCAGCTCTTTCATCAGCATGGGCCGGCTAAATGCATCAAATGCTTCTGGGGAGAAGTGGTGAGAACATAGCCGCGGGTCCATCGGGAGTTGTTTACGCCCACAAGCGATTTCCCACAACTTCCTTCTTTTCTTGTCTTTTAGGAAGCTGTGCAGACTAACATCAGTCTCCTTGTTTCCTTTGGACTGAAAAGTGCACCCAAAAGCAGCCACATGTTATGTTTTTTTCCCTCCTGAAACCTAGTGACTTACAGCAACTAGTTGTGAGTAAATGGCGAAATCCAGATGCTCGGCATCAATGTACATCATCAACCCAGAATGCATCGCGGCAGTAAAACAATGGCTGCGCCCAAAGGATAGAAAAAGTGTTTTAAACTGTATTTTTTTCAAAGAAAAAACAATTTGTTATGTCTTTTAACAACAAATTCTAGTTTGAGACAAACATTTAAGCATATTCATGCCTATTTGTCCTTACAGTCAGGGTTCCCTTTAAGTCAGCCATCACCATTGCTCTTAAACACACTTTGCGTTCTCCCTTTTCTGCTGAGACCACAAAAAGAAGGTGAGTCAAAACACTAATTTACACCTCACAGCATTGTTTTCTTTGTTGTCACACATTTCTGGTGTCTCATTGGTTGCTAAACATTTGAAAACTGCATTATAGAAAAATTACACTCTTGATGACGTTTTCAAAAGTTTTAGGTCGGCTGAAACGCTGTTCCCGTGTAAACAGGAGACTATAACGCAATAGTACTTCTGCATTCCACCCTTCAAACATTGTGGTGTAAAAGGCCCCTCAGTCTTGTAAAATATTCTCACAACAGGAGTTACATTTTGTATATACTTGTGCAAATAAACCAGGATTTCAATGGCATCAGTGGAGGCAGCTTCAATTTGGAAACACAGCAGTTAGAGCACATAGGTAGGATTTTTGCCTGCTTTTGGATTTACCTGTGAGTGTTTTCTCACAACAGGGGTCACCGACACTTCTATTACAGGGGTCACAGGCAGGAAAGTATTGAAAGTCCTAGACTAAAGGATTTATGCTAGTCGAACTTAGTTTTCCAAGTTTTGGTGCAGGCAGTTTTATGCTGTTCTCCCCCTTTAAAATAACATAAAATCTACCAGTCGACTGTAAATATGACTTTATTCTTATAAACTTAAAACTTAAGTCTCACAGTGAATTCATGTTATTTTTCTGAAACCCTCACAACTTTTTCCTCTCCTATGACTTTGCTCTGATACATTGTGGTATGGAGAAGTATAACAACATAATATTTCACAATAAATGACATATTGAGGTACAAACAAAATAAATAATAACCTTCAAGTATGAATGACCAGAGATGATGTGACATCAGTGCAGGGAATTTGGCATTTACAAATAGTTGTGCTTCACTTTGAATGCCACTCCAGAGTTGTCTCCTCATCTTCATCTTTCATCAGATATAATCTTTTTTTTTTATATCCTGCATTACAACATTTGAGTCACAGTTTTTTTTGGCAGAAACATGAAGAGATCCAGCGGTCCAGCACACTGTGGTCCAGTTCAGTCCCAAAGTCAGAAAAATTAAAAGAAGAGTCAAAGAAGAGTCCAGAGCTCATCCAGCTCTTTGGTTGATTCAGTGTCGGAGTGCATCGAGTCCATTTGTGAAAAACTGTGACTGTTAAAATGTTAAAAGGAATATTTTGGTTATATTTTTCCAAACTCACATAAAAAAGGAAATATGTTCCTGAGTTGAAATGCTTAAATCACCACTTGAGAATGGAGCTGGTTATTTTTTCCTTACTGCTAGCTTTCTACACCTGTTGCATTTTTGACATTGTAAATACAATCCCTTCTGTCTCCACTAGAGGGCATTTATGGTAATAAATTGAAGGTGCATTTTAACCAATTTCAAATTAATTCAATTAAAACCCAAAAAGTGACTTATGCTTTCCTCTCTGGCATTTATCCCAACATATTTCATGAATTTTTAATATTAGCTGGATAAATGTATTCATACGACTAATTAATGTCTGAAGAACATGTAGTGCAACTCACGCTGCCCCGTCTATTTCTTTTTCTGGGAGCAGAGGTTTCGCACAGCAGCAGACAGGAACAGTAGACAACCATGTGTGATTATTTTGGAAGTGATGGAGTCAAAGTGCAGCACTGAGCTGTTTATTTCTGGCTCTGCCTTTCAAACTCTCCACAAAGCCCTCACAAAGCCTGTGTGAGCTGGCCCCTCAGCTCAGCTGTCAAACACAGCTCATAAGCCTCCTTGCAGATACCTGTTGTACTGTGTGTCGCCGTAAAATGGCTCCTTGGCTTGCTCCTGCGCTCTCGGCGAGTCGCTCCCACAGCAATCTGCTGCAGGAGCCAGCAACCGATCTGGATTTGGCCGTGACTGAGCTCTTCTCTCCATCCTGTGAAATCTGTGCGACTGGCTGTCACCTCGGTGCCTTTTCAAGCTCCATCCTTCCCTTCCTGATACTTCTTCCAACACTTCCTTGAGCATGTGTGTGTGTGTGTGTGTGTGTGTGTGGTCCAGTGGCAGATGTTCAGAGTTTGAAAGATTTGTTCCTCATTATCTTGAAATTAATTTAAAGTAGCTGTGAGGCCTTTCTGGAAAAGCTAGCATTAATTAAAGCAGCAGTACAGACTCCGATGAACTAAGACGTTTGTTTTGGAAAATTAGATCAGGTTGGAATGAACATTATCACAAACAGTTTCGCCCATGTTTCAGCCTTAAGCTCATGCTTAAGCCTTTTTGTCATATTTTGGCTTTTAGCCCTTGCCTTAGGCAGGAGCCTGTGTTTAAGCTTTTAGTTAGTGTTTTAGCCTTTAGCTCATGCTTTGGTCTTCCCCCATAATTTGGCCTTAAGCTCTTGCTTGAGCCTTTAGCTTGTGTCCGAGCACTTTTCTAGTATTTTAGCCTGTAGGTCCTGCTTGGCCTTTAGCCCTTGATTAAGCCTTTAGCTTGTGCTTTAGCCTTTAGTCCATACTGAGTCTTTTTTTCTTGTATTTTGGCCTCCAGCTCATATTTAGCCTTAAGCTTATGATTCCGACTTCAGCTTGTGTTTCAGCATTTTTTCTTGTTTTTTTGCCTTCAGCTCATAATTAAGCCTTTAGCTTGTATTTTAGACTTTAACTTGTGTTTTAGCCTTTAGCTTGTGCCTAGGCTTTAGCCCATGCTCAATCACTCTCCTTTTTTTCTGTCATACAGTCCAGTTCCTGTTTCACCATTACAACAAAATTAATCCAAGAAATAGTTTTCAGCAGAGAAAAACACAGATCTCTCCTCTCACTGCTAAACTTTGTCAGCTGGGGTGGTGGTGTTGTCATAGAGATTTTGGCCTGCTGTAAATCGACCCGGGTCACTCCGACCCAATCAGGAAGCAGAGAAATAGCAATTAGAAATAATCTATTATAGGACATAGTCTTGTCGATCACAAGACTTCTCAAAATCACTTGAAAAGTAACCCTCACAGTCCTTTTAAGAAAAGTATAATAATCCACCATAAATTACAGTAAGTCTTGAGTATGTATAGTTCTATCCCTGATTTTACAGAGGGTTTTTACTTCACTGCAGCTTGATTTAATCCCAACATGAGGAAAATAAACAAGTAATACAAGGCAACCAAACCAGCAATGAAAGCAACCTCAACAACAAATGGTAACTTTCAGAAGGCCAAAGGTCAAATCTTTCGATCAATTTCCAAGGATTTCAGCACAGAGTGTTGTGAACTCTGTTTGTGATCCAAACACAGTAACAGTTTAAAAAGTGACATCGTGTGATGAGCCTCAGCTCCCCTCATCTCCTGCGTGTCGGAGGTAACAGCCTCTGCCTGTCCTCCTCCTGCCTCCTCTCCACTCTCTTCATCTTATAGTTCCACTTTGGGATCTGCAGCTGGTTGCAGTTACTGCTGCGTCTCAGTTTGTCAGGGATGAAGCTCTGGTTCGGTGCTTTGCAGAGTCTGACTTTAGGCACCACGATGCCCGGCCTCACGCTGCTCCTCCTCAGCATGTTGAGGGGGAGCAGGCTGGCTCGTCTGAGGGCCACTGAAGACGCCGTGGCCACGTCGCTCAGCAGCTGCGGCTGGAGGCTGGCCCTGCGGTCCCTCACTTTGGGAATGAGGAGGACCCGTGAGTTCTGGAAAAATCGCTTGTAGTTGTTCAGTCTGTCGGGGCCTAGACGCTTCAGCTCAGCCACACGATGCCTCCTCAGGATCTCTTGCACGGCATACCGCCGCTTCCCGATGCAGGGCGGGCTGCCAGGACACACGGTCCGGCAGGCTGTGGCCATTATAGGACTGGAGACACAAGTGGTGACCCGCACCATGTGATCAAAAATGCCGTCGTCCACTGCGTTCACCTTGTTGCTGATGTAAAACCTGTAAGGGCAGCAGGCCAGGAAGTTGAGAAAACGCCTCCAGCAGGACTTGGGTTCCTGAGCCTGAGCCACCAGCTCCTGCACGAATAACAAACACAACAGTTTACAGAAATGGAGAGGAATAAAAACAACTTTCAATACTTGTAGTGATTTTGTCTCTGAGGTGCTGAAAGCGTTATGTGGTGCATTCAATAAAAGACAGCAGTCATGATGAATATTATCACCTCCAGCAGGGGCCACTCCAGGGAGAAGGAGTCACAGAACTGCTCAGCACAGGGCTTCGCCATCAGACGGTACATCAGGTTAGCTGTCTCGTATCGACCCGTGAAGAGAGCCCATTCCCTGGGAGTCATCTTGCGGCCATTGTCCCGCGCCTGAATATCACCTCCTGGAGAAAGAAAGAATTTACGACTCCAGTCTGTTCAAGATAAGTGATTGTGTAAAGGTCACAGCTGTTTGTAAGTTTTTTTACCATTTAGCATGAGAGCCCTGACACACTCAGCTCGGCCCTGCATGGCAGCCTTCATCAGAGCCGTGAAACCGTGACAGTTCCTCCTCTCGATGTCGAGCCCCGGGAAATAGTTGAGCAGGTAGTTGGAGATGAATATATGACCTGCAAACAAAAGAGGACAGTTTGATAAATACATATTTCTAGAGACAACTAGAGGGTATCACTCACTGTGCAGCCATTTCAGCGACCACTGAGAATAAAGAGGTTTTAAATTAACCTCTTTATCTTTGTTATGAACAATAAAAACGAAACATTTTGGGCTTAGTTAGACACAGGTCTGAGGTCAGCTGGGATTGGCATAAAAACAAACTTAAATCTCATCTTAAAGCTCATGTATTTTCTGACTCTTTCAATAATTTAGAGTCATCATAGTCACTTTATGTCAGTTTCATCATAACTAAAGTTCCTCTGCAGGTTAAGCCTCACTTGATGACTCTTGTTGTCAAATATCTTGGGGGCACATTTCAATGTGCATGTGCTACTTTGTGGTTTAGTAAAACTGCAAAAAAATGAAACATAAGCTTGTGTTTATGTCTTGTTTGTATAAAAAAAAATCCTAGCAGCCTCGATTCAAGCCACATTTGCTTGACAAGTTGAGAAAAAAAGGGTCTTAATTCAAGAAATTAGCAGTCAAATGAGGCCTGAATTGCTCAGTGAGTGAAATAACAACAGGGGGGAAAGGATACTGGTTTTATTTCTTGAATTGATACACTATTTTAACTTCATGTCAACTGTCAATTTTCTCTTACTCCATTGGCAGATTCATTTTTACTCACTTCAAGCAATTTACGCACAATTCTTGTTTATTAATGTCTTGCAAGATATTTTTTTCTGGATTTGTCAGGTGACTGTAGCTCATATTAAGTCTAATACAATATTTTCACAAAAAACAAGACATACACGCTTGATCTCTTTTCAGTTGCTTTGTAATTTTTTTCAGACTCCCTCATGTCATGTAGAAATGACTTCATCAAGAACTGCAAGCTTTGTCACTTCTCTAAACCTCACAGGGAGCTCAGGGGTAGAGCCACTTGTATCTCAATCATAAAGCTGGTAGTTGTGTCTTTTGGCCAGACACTTAGACCCAAAATTGCTCCCTTAGGCATTGCTTGCTTTGTGTCAATGTGTATGCAACATGCAGCAACCCCTGGTCGAAAAGTATGAGGCAATGAAGAAGTACTAAGATCTGCAGTTTGCCTGCCTGAGGCTCCAGAAGTACTGGAAGTCATATACACACTACGCCTTAAAAGTTGTCAGTGTGGAGACTTGTTAAAGCCCGATTTGTAACAATGACCTTAAATATTATAAAACAATGTAATAAAACACAAAATGTAATAACAGGTTTATAATGTACCTGGTAACAAGTTGTAACATTTTGGGTTAACTACATTTTTTATCTTTTTTTTCAGTTCACAGTTTTTTTCTTTGCGTGCGCACCCCTTAGGGTCTGTGCTTGATGCCTCCTTCCCCAACACCCTTCCCCCATCCCACATGTGCAAGTCTCTGAGTTCTGTTGCAATGGTTTAATATGTTGCTTTTTTGCTGAGGTGTTTTTTTCCTAATCCCAAACTGTGCCCCAACCCCACCCCTAGGGGCCTAATCTGGTATTTGCTTTTTTCCCCTCTTCCTTTCTCGTGTACTCTTTTTCCCTCTAATGAAACAGGGCCTTGCACACACTGGAGACCTAACAGTTCAATCAGTGGCAAAGAAAGCATCCTGAATCTTTTTATGATAAATATTCATTACATTTCAGTACGTTGTTATACTTTGGGTCATAGTTACATATCAGACAAAGCTCAAAGTCTGTCCCAATTACAATATGGCTCCCATGGACAATTTAGTCTATTTAAGTCTATGGTATGAATTAAGTTTGTTGGTGATGTCAGATATTTTGTAAAGCATGTTTTGCAGTCAGTGTGGAAGCCAAAGAAGTTTGCAAATAATGTGCTAAGTGGTCAGAAGACGATGTTAGCTGATGTGAGCTAATGTGAGCAAATGGCTTACTGATGAATGAATCGCATGCAGACAGGCTTCAGAGTTAGTCTGAAAGTAGAACAACACTGGTTATGAGACATCCACTTTCCAAGTCTAATTTTCAGATGGTAAATGGACTTTGTTCAGTCTGGACACTCAAAGCACCATTACATCATGTTTCACATTAACCCATTCACACCACAGTCAAACACTGCTGTGTGAAGAGCCCATCAGTATTAACTAATCCCATTCACACACGACTGGCTCAGTCTCTGAGGACAGTTTGGGGTTAAGTGTCTTGCTCAGAGACTCGGAGTGTGGACAACGGGACCTGAGATCAATCATGGCCTTTTAACTTTCCAACAGAGAAACCTTTAGATACTATCATGTGCATTGAAACAGTTTAGCTATACTATTAAATTTCTGAATAAGAAATAGTTATATCAGCATTTTTAGTTGGTGCATAATAAACACTTAATTGTAGAATGGAAACTTATGGGAATTTAATAAATAACATATTCAAGAACACTGATGAATTGTGCCTAATGAGGAAATTACAATTAGCTGCATAAAAGTGTTTGTTTTTTCTGTCAAGTCAGCCACTAAACTCTAAAGTGGCATTTCAGTCCAGCACAGAAATACTAACTCATCTTGAGTTGAGACAAACAGGCAAAGAGGTGGATATCAGGCAGGATTGGAGCTTTTTGGGCACTAGGAAAGAGGAAATCAGACTCAGGTCAAAAGAAGTAGATGCATCGATTATCATCAGATGTCTCAACACTTCCGACCTTCAGTGACAGCTTTCAGGAAAAGATTTTTTTCTCTGTGTCTGACCCTTCTCTGCTGCAGTCCTGAGGACTCAGAGTCCAGCTCACCTGCTCCCCTGAGATGTAACAGAACACTTTGTCACGAACGGGGATCGATACTTCTTTTAATGAAGCAGAAAATGAAGAGCAGTCTGCGGCTATTCATCAAAGAGCACAGAGAGCCATTCATCATCGTTAGCAGATGAGAGGCCGGGCACCACGCCTGATACATGTGGCTGCATTGCTATGAAATTACTTACCGTGGTAATTTCTAATGCCAGCAAATAACAGTAATTCCTGCGGCTGGGAGCACCAGGCCTCATCAAATGCTCGGCGCTTTAATGTGCACCAATTTCAAAGCTCAATTCTCTGCAATCAAAGGTATACCACTGTAAATTGTGCATCAAAGGGAGCGTGGGAGAGGGGGTTCAGTTATGCAAAGCAACACGTCTAACTGGGAGAGAGCTTTAAAATGAGCTGATAGATATATAATGATGAGGAGTATTTGAGGTTAAAAGACTGACAAAAATGTGACTGAGCTGTAATGTTATTCTTTCAATGGAAAAACTCAAAAGATCCTGGACAATGCATATGTACCTTTAGAGATGACACTTTAGTCCACCCAACAGTTTTTATCCTGCAAGATACAAACTATGAAACTGGATCAGATAGTTGTAAACAGAGAAATGACAGTGTGGTCTCATTAAGTTCTCTTCAGTCATTTACAACCACGGTTCCAATTAGGGTTGGTACATTGTGTAAACCGTTAATAAAAAATAGATTAAAATAATTTGCAAATCCTTTTTCAGCTATATTCAACTGAATACAAAACAAATATATTTGTGTTCAAACTGATCTTTTTTTTTTTTTCAAATTAAAATCCAAATATTCACTCAGTTTGAATTTGATGTTATATCTGCACAATGAGGCAGGGGCAACAAGAGACTGGCAAAGTTGAGAAATGCTCAAAAAACACCTGCTTGGATCATTCCACAGGTGAAGAGAATCAATGGAAACATGTGAGTGTCATGACTAAAGGAGCATCCCTGAAAGGCTTGGTCAGCACTTTGTGAACAACTGTGTGAGCAAATAGTCCAACAGTTTATGGACAATGTTTCTCATCATACAAATGCAAGGAATTCATGGATCTCAACATCTACAGTCCATAATATCATCAGAAGATTCAGAGAATCCCGAGAAATCTCTGCACTCAAGCAGCAAGGCCCAAAACCAACATCGGATGCCTTGTGACCTTCAACCTCTCAGGCGGCGCTGCATCAAAAACCAACATCAATGTGTAAAGGACCTTACAGTGTGGGCTCAGGAACACTTCAGAAAACCATTGTCAGTTCACACAGTTCATCACTACATCTACAAGTGACAGTTCAAACTCTACCATGCAAAGACAAAGTCATACATCAACAACATCCAGAAACGCTGCTGCCTTCTCTGGGACTGAGCTAATTTGAAATAGACTGAGGCAAAGTGGAAAAGTCTGCAGTGGTCTGATGAGTCCACATTTCAAACTGTTTTTGGGAATCATGGACGTGGTGTCCTCCACAAAAGAGGAAAAGGGCAATCCAAATTGTTCTCAGCACAAAGTTCAAAATCCAGCGTCTGTGATAGTAAAGGGTTGGGGTTGGTGTCCATGGCATTATGGGTAACTGTCACATCTGTGAAGGAACCATCAATGCTGAAAGCTGAAAGCCAGCAGCGTGGCTTTGTAGTAAAAGAGTGCAGGTACTCGACTGGCCTGCCTGCAGTCCAGACTGTCTCTCACTGAAAATGTGTGGCACACATTATGGAGTACAAAGTACAGCAACAGACACCCCAGACTGTTGAGCAACTGAAGTTGTCCATCAACAAGAATGGGAAAGAATTCCAGCCCCACACCAACCCTCACTGAGTTTTGTTTAAAGAAAAGGTGACGTAACTCAGCTCCCAGCTTTTTAGGAATGTGTTGCAGGCATTGAATTCAAAATGAAACAGCTGTTTGCTAACAGAAGTTCTATATTTACAATGAAAATACAAAAGACGTCTCCTCATCGAGCTCACAGCAAAAGAGCAAATTTTCCACAAACTTTTATGATTAAATGTAGCCCCAACACCACCTTCTAACTCTAAAAAGTTTCTACATGTGTAAAAGCACGGGGTGTTTACCTGCTTGTGCTGCAGTTATCAGAGCCGTGTTTCCCTCGTTGTCCTGCCAGTTAACATCCAGATACGGACACTGAGCGAGAGCAATGACCACGTCCACGTAACCATGGTAGCACGCCACAATCAGACCGGACTGAAACACAAAAACAAGGATGCTTTAATTTTCCTTTGTGTTTAATGCTGATGGATTTTTGTCAGGTTTCTTCATAAAAAAAGGAAAACAAACAAGTGGCAAATCTGGTTAATACGTAACGTAATAGGTGTGTGGTAAAATGTATAAAACCACAAGAAATTAACTTGTAGTTTCTTTAGTGGCCACTTGAGGTTGGCTCAGTATATACACCACAGAAGTGTACGCGCCGTTATGAACAAGCGGGAGTTTCTAAAGCCAAGTTTTCAAGCCTATCATTGGAAGTTTCCACAGTGAAAATACTGACTTAACTTAAATTGTGTGAGGTCACTGAGACAAATTCCATATGTTAAACAAGTCCATGAGTAAAACTGTTAGATTTGGGTTATCTATCTTTGGCTGCTATGTCGTCATTGAGTCTCTTCCTCTTCCAAAGTGACTATTAAAGTATTTCTTTCCAATAAAAAAAAACAGCTTCTCCACTTTTGACTTTTTTAAGTGTAGTGTCCATAGTCTCCCCCTGCCATTGGCAACTGACCATTGGAGAGACATTTTATTACATTTCCTGAATATAACAATGATCTCATCCTGCTGTAAATTGCTAGAAGAAGGAGAAATTTATGATGGATATCCTCTGTAAAACTGATATAATGCATCAGTTTTGAAGGGTGAAACAGACAGGCTGATACATGCACGTCAGTATCAGACTACTAGCCGATTAAGGGTCATGTGCTGTAGGGTTGAACGGTTTCAGAAAAAGATCTTATTGTGATTTTTCTGGCAGATACAGCAATTTCAATTCGATTCACGATTTTCTTTAAATCAGACATTAGTGAGGTTTTCACAATATACAGTAACATTTACAAACTTGACAGAAAATTACATAAAACCATTGAAACATCAAAAGCTTTTACTCCAATGCGAGGATGAAAACAAAAACTATAGGTAAGAATTGTTTCCGACGTTGAGATAAAAGGTCAATATTTTAATATGAAAAGTGGAAATTTTGAGAAATAAAGACAAATTTCTAAGACAAAAAGTCAATAAACTTCCAGAGTTTAAGAAATCAATTTAATATTATGTGAAAAAAGTCCAAACTTTCTTATTTAAGGTCAAAATTTAAAGATGTCAAAGTCTAAGCTTTGAAATAAAGGCAATGTTTGAGATAAAAAGTTGAAATTTTGATATAAAAGTCAAACTCTGAGATTTAAGTGAAAATTATACGAAATAAATACAAAATTAAAGGATAAAAGGCAAAAAAATGTTTTAAGGAGATTTTCAGATGAATAATGGAATTTTGACTTTTCTCAAATCCCTAAAACCTATTCCTGTTATTTCTAAACCGGACTTTCTAAATTGATTTTTAGTTACAAAACTGAAGAACAAAAAGAGCTATCTTTGACTCTTGACTTTTAAAAATAATGAAGAGCAAAATATTCCTAATTGTGTCAAGTTAAATACAATAAAATACAAAACATTTAAAAAACAAAATTCAACAATCCCAAGGAAAAAATGATTTTACCCAACAGTTTTACACTCAAAGACACGTGTGTGTGAAACAGCTGATAGAACAGATCCTGGGTCAGTCTGGAGCAAAAAAAAATTGCAGCTTTGGTGATCACATGATCACCATGTTTGAAATTGCAATTTCGATCAGAAGTTGATAAATTGTTCAGCCCTAATGTGCTGTGTACAATGATACAAAAGTCTGTCATTGACTGTTTACCAATATAACTAGACATAAATCAGGAGACTCGAGGTTTGCCAAAACCGTCACTCCAGCACCAGAAAAAAAAAAAAAAACCTACCAGAAAACATGTATGTCTGCCATCGCTTACAATTACACATGTTAGTCCAGTGGGAATATTACACAGTTTTGCAGGAGTCTTAAAATGGTGTGGGGTCTGGTGTAGGCCACATCACATCTTGGTTGAAAAGAAGTCAGGTTTATATCCAGGTGGCTATATACTTTTTTGGATATTATTATGCAATTTTACCAAATCTGCACTTCTGAACACATGTAAATCCTACAAATGATACCCTTTAAATCAGTACAGACGCAGTACCTGGTTAAATCCTGGTCTATTTGGACACACTTTGTTTGGAGAGAGTTCAAGCCATCAGAAAGGGACAATGACTGTTCTATTTCCTAGTTGATAGCCCAGGGAGGAAACACTGGCAAGAAGCACACTATCTTAACTACATGTGGGGAGGCAGAGGAGAAGGGCAGACTCCTCATCACCACAAATAAGAGCTGTCTCTTTAAAAATCCCCTGTCTGGTACCACCAAGGAAACACGGTGTCTAACTAGCCCATTTACCAGCTTAGTTTTGCAACAACACTGAATGTATAGCTTTGATAACTTGGCATTAGCTAACCTCTGGCTCTTCTCCAGCTCCACTTTCTTATTATGGTAACTTATAGCCCCAGGACACCAACACGGTAAAGGCCAAAATACACAAGGATTTATAAAGGTGGCTGGAAAGTGGTAGGTGAAGTCACAGGGGCCTTTTCTGCTTCTTATAAACAGTCAGTGGAGTTACACAGATGCTGGGGGAAACTTTGTGAGCCACTGAGAGACAGTCATCAGTATCTGGTATGCACGTCCAGCCATTAGCGATAAGAACAGATTGTTTGTACAGACAGTGAAAAAAAAAGAATCTCTTAGTAGAAAGCATGATCCAAGTTAACCTGAAATGTGCAAAGGCAGTGGATATTTTGGGATAAACAAGTCCTTTGGAAAAGTATGATGATGTGAAGCTATACAACAAATTTAGATTTAGGAGACACTACAATTATCAAATAACAGATGAGATAAACAAGGCAATCCAAGTCTCAAGCCGACAAGACTCGCTGCTGTCAGTTTTACAAGTTTGTTTGGCTCTTCATTTTTATGCATCTGGGTTCTTCCAAGATGCATGTGGTGAAATATAAGAGTTAATTCATTCATTTGAGAACAGAATGTTATGAGTTACGGTCCTGTTTGTGTAATGACTGGACATACACACAGGCCCAGGTATGTGTAACTAAGATACCTACAGTTTCAGTTTAGTATTTGTCAGAAAACGCCAAGAAATAACCTCAGAAGAACCAAAATCTTTAGTCAACCTAATGAGGGAACTGCAGCTCTGTTTGTGTTGTTCCTTTTAAAGTTTTGGTTGGTTACAAATCCAGCCTTCAATAGCTCTAATAAACAGGATTTTGTTTTTTATTCAGCCTGTGCTCTGTGCTCATCAGACATGGCTTATTGGTGCTGCATTTGAAAGCAACGTGCATTTGTGTAAGACTGCGATTTGTGCTTGGTGTTTCACGTATGTATCGTTAAATTACCAATATTATTTCCTCAGACCTCAGTCATCCAATCCACCAAGGTCAAGGGTCAGTGGTACACCAAGCTGTTTGGCATCAGCACAGAAGATTTGGCAAATTTTTCTCTCAAACTCAGTTATGCTGTTCATTCCACAAATACATTTAACCTACACGTGTGACTGTCAAAAGAAATAACCAGGCTTTACAATAATATCAGATTTATTACCTAGAGCAGTGGTTCCCAACCTTTTCCAATTCAGGGCGCACTTTTAAGTCTCAAAAATTTTTCGCAGCCCACCTCTGACCATATAATTATGGGGGCTGTATAGCGCCTTGTTAGCGCTTGATTTGTAACAAAGACCCGAAATGTAAGAAAAAAATGTAATAAAACCCGAAATGTGATAACTGGTCAATGATGTAACAGATGCTGAGCCGAGAAGGTAATAGTCATTTGCCCACGATATAACAACTTGTTAAATTTTGTGTCAGTGATTATAGTCTTGGGATATACAATATTTTTTTGATCAAATTTCAGGGCTTTGTTAAATTTGGGGTCATGTTACATGTTGGGCTTTAACTTGCCCTCTTCAAGGACTTTTCTTATATACAAACGTTTGAACATGTTGAATATCCTTACACATGTAACCAAGTTTTAATATTTAAACATTATTCTGTACATTTGTATCTTTATATAATTTCCCTTCATTAAAATTCAGACTATTTTGAAAATGATTTGGCGGCCCACTTGCAATATCTCCACGGCCCACCAGGGGGCCACGGACCACAGGTTGGGAATCACTGACCTAGAGGCATAGAAATATTCTACCAAACACACTTTTTCTCTTTTGCTGAATTTTGACCTGCTGTATTTGGAAAGTGTCTCTTCATGACATTTGTTCTGGTCTGAAACCTTGTAACTGAAGATTGATTAACTGATTAAGTTTCACCTAACAAATGACTCACAACTTAGATAGTTCATTGTGAAACTTTATGCTCTCTAAGCTCCATCTAATCTTTAATTTTTTTTTAAATAGTCGTTTTGATGAGTTACAGCTTCATCTGGGAGGACAAATTGCACTTCCTCAATTCTAGTTATTAATGTGTTAGAAGAGAAAAGGAGCCACCCTGTGAGTGTTATGTGTAGAAGTAAAACATTACTCTGAATATCAAACTTGCTTTAGCCTTATTTCCTTTTTTTGTATTGTTTTTTTTAAGTTTTTTAATTTTTTCTTTGTCTTTTTCTTGATAGTAGAATTAAAAATGGAGACCTCAGCACCAGCACAGCCAGCAGTCACCTTTGAAACTGCACCCACGAATAATGTTGACACCTTAAACACATCGCTGTTGTTATCAGTCGTTACTCCAGAGAAAGCCGTCAGTACAACTAATGATCACAAACAGATTTTACAGCTTACTCCTGTCCTTAAAAAGCATCAGGCTGAGCTAAAAGCCAGACACCATCCTCATGGATAAAACTGAAATAAACACATTCTTGTTTGTTATTGCACTTAAGCTGTTTGCTGTCTGCTTTCCCACCAGAAAGCAGAGGTCTTAACTTGTGTAATCCAGTTTAAAGATATTTCCAGCTTGCACCACAAATGGATTTCCATGATGTTGAACTCAATATTTTGCTAACTCCTTCACAAGCTAACAAGTTAGCCACAGGCTGGACTGTAGCTTGGATGACTTGCTGTGTTTGTGGACCCCTGTCTCTTTTCCAGAAATGTCCCTCTCTTAAATTATAGCTCGGTCTGGTCTCTGTAAACCAACAGGAACATAACCACAGTGCAGGACTGTTTATGTCATTTATATTTTATATTCATGAGCCACTTTTGCTATTTTGATGCCTTACACAAGCACTGAAAGATACCTTAGGCAACACGAAATGCTGAGGGTTATTTAAAGCATCAGGTTAGAGCGGCGTAGCATTATCATTCAGGTTGATAAAAGGTGAGCGTTGTGTCACAGGCTGCTGCTCTGGTTGTAAAAATGGCCAAAGGTAACACAAGCTCTGAGTCATCTGAATCCTTTGTGGTAGAGATTTTTGTTTTTTTTCAGTACAAACAATGAGCTGATTGATTCCACTCAGTTACACTGAATCACTTCACACCCTCCCCGGTGTCCTCACAGACACCACAGCTCCTGTCTGGACCACTCTGCTCTGTTCTGATACTCTATGCCCTGAAGGCATGGAGTATCGCTTTCCCAGCTCTCAGGTCAATGTCTTAAGAAGCCCTGAAAAGGCTGAGCCCTGAGGGCAAGCCGCTTTTTGACACACTCACTGGGCAGTTACAGCCTCCCATCTGTCACTGAGGGCTTAACCAACTGCTCTGAACTCTCCTTTAGGATTTGACCTTCAGTGGCTCACCTGAGTTCAGGACTTGATCCAGGCTCAGTTGGCCTGAGCTGAAATCCTGATGTGACTGCTGGTGAGAAAAACAATGGAGGTCACTCAGGGTGAGCCTGAGTGTTATCCCCCCTATTCCTCGAATGTTACGTGGCAGAGCAGGTGCTGATTTATGGCTGTGTCAGGAGTAAATGAAGGGATTGTATGTGGGGTTTCTGAGGTTTTCTGTGCAGAATGAGATACACAACTTGTTGTTTGTGGCTCTGCAGTGTGAATTTGGAGTGTAAAATGATTTATCTATACTTTTAAACACGTCAACCAAACAGTTCTCTCCATTGATGAAACCTGCTTCAGGGGAATCTATACATTTTGTTGTTTCATGGGTTTGTGGATAAGTTCCCCTCTCCAACACAAAGTACAAAGGACTGTTTGAATAGTGCTCTGAGTGTGCTCAAGAACACATCAGCATTACTTCTAAAGTTAACCTGAGTGCTTTGGTAGTTTTTTACTGGTGTATTTTGAGACTTTTTACATGCTGCCAGCACAATAACCTGTCTTTTCCAGTTTGAAATTTCTGCTTGCTAACTCAAAAAAAAAAAAAACACTTGACATTTGTTAGACACATGACGTGACACTTGTCTCTATGTTTGTGTCATAAATTCGCTCATTTGTCTGTTTTGACTAGAGTGTGATGTCAAGTCTCCACAAGTGCCTTCTGTGAATGAAGCTTGAGTAAGTTCATGCAGGACAGAAAGGTCAAAGATGATGTTTGAATCAAAACTGCCAACCCCACCAAACCAATCACAGCTAGTTTGTAACAAGGCAATTTCTTTCACATCTCCACTCTCAGCTACTACGATACAATCTTTTCTCTGCTGCATCTGGAAGTCGCCTCCTCCTATTAAGTCTGATGCAAATCGTATGTATTGACCCTTCGAGGGGTCTTGCTATGCATTCCCTGAAAGCAGAGCCATAACACCAACTATAACTGTATTTCCATTCGGCAATCAATGGTTGAGAACTATGACAAGAGGCTTTTTCACTGGATGGCAGTCTGAGTAAAGAGAAGATGACTGCCTTGTTGGTCTCGTTTCAAAGAACATGAATACGCTTTCTTTTGTAGTTTTTTTTCACTATACAATTTAGATCATAACACTAACTATTCAAAGGTAATGGTAAATGCACAACCACAGTTCAGTGTTTTATTTTGGCAGCTGTTTTACATTTTGGCTTATTCTTTTTAAAATCAAACCTGGTAGTTTTAGTCACATTTTTGTCATTGTGACCTAAGACCTTCTACATTTTATCTTTTGTTTTTTCTTTGTTAAAAAGTTGTCTCACCATCTCTTGTGTGATATATCAGTGTGATAACTCAGCCTTTGATACTATGATGATGAAGACTGACACACTAGGATATTGAAGAATGGAGCTGAAGTCATCGAGCGCCTAATGCTAATAGCAGCAGAAAAGCAATCAAACCCTATTATCAAATTGAGTTCACCCCAAGAGTTGTGGTTTTATCACTAATGCACACTAGGTGTTAAAGTCCTCAGCAATAATGAGAACCATGTATGGAGGAGGTGAGAACATTCACCCTAAATACACCTGTTTCAGGTAAGTGACCAAGCTCACATTAGCCTCTCAGCTAACACAGTGAACCTGCTGCAGGAATGCTTTGATATATTGTGATTAGACACACACTGATTAAATATTGATTTTTAATGTCTGATGGTCTGTCAGTAACATTTTTGTCATTGTCTCTTTAATGGATTTTTTTTATCATTACTGAATTAAGTAGATTATCATTTTTCTGTCTGCTTCATAAATAATAAGTTGTTGACAAATATTTATCATCATCATTTTCCTCAACAAAATTAACGCTGTCAATCAGTGACTGGAGGGAGTGCTAGTTTTCTTTTTTCCTATTTAAAAAACTAGTTTAAAGTCGTACTTCATAGTGTTACCAGTAAAAAGGAGGCAGGTGACTTACACCATGGTGATGCTGCTTAACACAGCACTGACACTTCTGTACATGAACCCCATGGAAATAGGTTAAAGGTTAATCCTTTGACCTGGTGAAGGTCAAAGAGCACAAATTGGTTTCCAATAGAAGTGCTGAAAACTCTGGAAAAGCTCTGGAATAAATCATCATCTTTGCAGGTTTCTGTGACAACAAATAAGAAAAATCAGACATCTGACGTAAAGGAATAGAAACCGGACACCTACTCTTCTGTTCCTGTCAGTCTCCCTCACTTCCTCCTCGGTCACCCCTTGTCTTATCATGATCTTTACGATGATAGAGTTGTTGTTGCAGCAGGCCTTGAAAAAGGAAATAGGCTCGGGGCTCTCAGGGCTTGGTGGTCGGAACATGTGGGTTCTGAAATCATCTGAATCTGGGGGATAGAAAGAGTCGTCTGAGCTGATGCTGCGAGTGTCTGAGTGGTCAGGCAGGGACTCAAAGTCCAGTTCCTCAAACTCCTGGTAGACATCGTCCTCATCTTCCCAATAGTTCCTAGTGTAGTCAGCCTCAAAGGGCTCGTCATTGTCCTCACATGACACACCATGGTTGTCTTCATCAACCGTGGTGAGGGACAAAACAGGTTTATCCATGGCCATGTTATTGGTCCTAAAGTCAGTCCCATCCGGTCCAATGCCAGGGGGCACTCCATTCTCTCGAACCTTTGAACCTTCACCTTGTTCCTCTATTATCAACACCATTTAAACCCTCCCCTGCCCCAACAAACTCCTCCAATTCTTGTCTAGAGGAGCCCAGAGCTCATGTCCTCCAGCCTGCTGTGATATGTCGTCTCATCCTCCCTGAGACGAGGTTGTGTACGATTGACTTCTGCTTTCTCGTCTCAGCCGGGTTTCCCAAGAGAATCTGGTCATCAGAGGTCAGAGGGGGTGTGTGACATCATTGTTGCTGCTTACTATCTTTAGTCATTGTGGGACATGTGCGCTTAAGATGCTGTAGGGGTTAGGAATTTCCAAAACGTCCAAAGACAGGTCATCAGGAAAGGTTTGATCATGTGCATGATGATGGTATCCATGAGCCGAGGAGCGTTGGAAAGTCCTTGTCCTCTTCAGTTTGACTCTTGATGAAGCCTCGTCTATCCCATCGTCTAATCATGTCATCAGAGCTCAGACGGCAGCTTGACTTACTGAAATCCGGCATGCACAATCAGAAGTTAAAAGTTGAAAGTTTCCTCCTGTGAAGCAGAAGAAGTGTCAGTCGTTCTTGGCTGCAAACTGCCACCAGTAACAGCTCCTAGAAACTAATCCCATGTTTCCCAGTAGAGAAACACGGGCTTCCTCTGATGACGGCAAGCCATGGGATGAGACATTCTCTCAAAGTGACGCATGATAATCCCTTTAGTCGCTCTCTCTCTGGCTCGAGCTGTTCTGTGGCTTTCCCCTCCCCAGTGACAGGAGAATTTGAGTGTCCTCAGTGGGAGCACAATGGAGTGTAAAATTAAATGATACAGGCCAATGTCTTTACTTTAAAGTCCTTGTCAGGTAGTTTCTGAAGATGTTTTACAAAAGTAAGCCAAAGAACAAACTGTATTAGTTTTACCAAACACAGAACACACAACATGAACTCATCTAAAATCTCCTCACACTGTTTACACCATCAATCATACACAAGCCTTTTCTCAGGCAGAGACAGTTTTATTTGAGAATTAATGTCATCAGTTCAGCTGGTCAGGACGACTCCAACCCCCCACGGGTTTTTCCTGTGCTTAACACATCCAGCTTCAATTGGATTTCTACGCCATGTGACTTCATTTGTGTAGAAGGCAGAGAGGGAGGACAGTTATAACCCTAACTCAAAAGTTCACGTCGCCTTCCTCAGGGTCTGGAAATACATTTCTATTTGGAGCTGTGAGCTGCCTATTTATTAGTCAATAACTTTTGTGAAGGGATAATACAGAGAGTGCAGTATGAACCTGTTAATCTGAACATGTCAGAGTGAACTCAGTGACCACAGAGGGCTCAAGATATTTAAATAACAAACATCATTTTAATTAGTTGATACCTTGGAAACCTACTAAATTTAGACATGACATGGCAGATACAATAAGGGGACGTCCCACTTAACCATTTGAAACCAGGGGTTCCATTTTCACAATTGGTTGTTCCAAACAGAAACAGTATTATAACATTTTTGTTCTTAGAGTCCACATCAAAATGTATGTTCTCAAACCAGTAACAAACAAAGAATTTAGTTTCTGAACCAGTTAATATCGCCCAGTGTTCGCCATAATTGGTAGATGCAACATAGGCACTTGTTAATGTGCTGCTATTTCCCACAACAAGGCCTGTGGATTATTAGGGTTGAAATAAAGGTAAATTTACTTTTGACCCAGAAGGAAGATTTTCTTGTCTGCATATGTCGACATTGATCAGCTGATTTGGCAAAAGACTAAATTGTCTGCATCTTGTCCGAGCCAACTCCAGCTGTCTAATACTAACTAATTAGACACTAATTAGATTAGATAGTCTAATAACTAATCGCTAACAAAACAATAGTATTCTATTATATAATGGTGTGATGTTGTGGAGTACACAGCTATCTAAGTTGGAGCCATTCCATTGTGCATCTGGGCCATTTATAATGTTGAGCCCTATAAGCTTTATCATTTATTAAAGCCTTCTGCTATTCAAGCAGCATCACTTGGTAGTTTGATTTTATGCATAATGTGCCTGCACTGGTTACATTGTGATGACCTACATAAATTGTTATACTTGAGTTTAAGAGATGACATGATGGATATTTCTTGAGCTCTCTCATGTGCTATAGTGTCTGAATCCTCTCTTCTCTGCCTAGTGGCCAGCATGGATTTGCCATAGCATGAGGGAACAACACAGCAAGTGGATGCATTGGGCTTCATGACTGACATGAGAAACATTTCAAGAAGGAAAAAAACACCAGTATCAAAACAGGATTAACCAGTTTGCATTGTTTGAAGTGTTTCAGTTCTAATCCTAGCAAAATGGGAAAAAATTCTGGTTTCCTTTCCACAAACCGTTTCAAAGCCTTGTTTGAAAATTATCACTTTTAGTGTGGTCCAACTTCAGATAAAGCATTTTGTTTAGCTAAATCAGGATGACCATATTCTAAAGATCCTGAGATGACAAAGTAGCTCTACCACACACACACACAGTTTTTAATACCTTGTATTCCCCCCTTTAACATCAATAACAGCTCGAAATTCTTTGTGGTTGTTGTGGATGAGGATTTTTATTTTCTCAGATGGTAAAACTGCCCATTCTTCTTGGCAAAAAGCCTCCAGGTCCTGTAAATTCTTGGGCTGTCTTGCATGAACTGCAGGTTTGAAGTCTCCCCCCACTGGATCGATGACATCAAGGTCAGGAGACTGAGATGGCCACTTTAAAACCTTCACTTTCTTCTGCTGTAGCCAATGGCAGGTTGATTTGGCCTTGTGTTTTGGATCATTGTCATGTTGGAATATTCAAGTACGTCTCATGTGCAGCTTCTGGGCTGATGGGTGTAAATTGTCCTCCATTATTTTTTGATAACATGCTGCATCCATCCTTCCATCAGTTTGGACTAAGTTTCCTGAGCCTTTGTAGTTCACACATCCTCAAAACATCAGTGATCCACCTCCGTGTTTCGCTGGAATGGTGTAACTTTCATCATAGGTCTTGTTGACTCCTCTCCAAATGTAACGTTTATGGTTGTGGCCAAAAAGTTCAATTTTGGTCTCATCACTTCAAATGACTTTGTTCCAGAAGCCTTGAGACTTGTCTCTGTGCTGTTTGGTGTATTGTAAGCGGGACATTTTGTGGCATTTGTGTAGAAGTGGCTATCTTCTGGCGACCTGGCCATGCAGCCCATGTTTCTCCAAGTGTCTTCTTATTGTGGATCTTGAAACATCCACCCTAGTTTTTTTCAGAGAGTCCTGTATTTCAGCTGAAGTTATTTGAGGGTTTGTCTTTGCATCTCAAACAATTTTCCTTGCAGTTGGAGCTGAATTTTCAGCAGAATCCCTCTCTCTCCACTTCTTAATTAGAGTTTTAACAGGGCTTCTCAGCATCCTCAATTCCTGGGATACCTTTTTAAGTCCTTTTCCTGTTTTATACAGTTGGATTACCTTTTCTCACAGATCCTTTGACTATTCTTTTTGCTTTCTCCATGACGCAGAAACCAGAAACTCAAACACAGCACTGAGTGAAAGATGCACATGTCTGTCAGGAGCTCAGAAACTCACTGAGCTTTTATACACACACACTGATTACAAGCTAATAGGTCACAGGTGAGGATGGTTACCTTTAGCAGACATTCAAACCCATTTGTGTTCACTTTTGTGCATTTATCAGGACAAAACCACCAGGGGGTGTAAACTTCTTAACAGGGTCCTTTTTGAAGTTTCTGTTGTCATTATGATTTAAAAAGGGTAAACTTTTTTTTTTTCAATAAATGTCTTCACCCAACCTCTAACCACGAGTGACAGAAAGGTTTTTGTGTTATCATTCATATTTTCTGTATGTGGACCTTGCTTTTCAGACCCATGATACTTCAATTTTTAAAATTTTAATATATTAGCCACATTCAGAGACACTTCCCACGTAATCTTTTGGTGGTATCACAACATTGCATCAATTTTCTTGAGAGATACAGTTACGAACAATAACACTTATAAAAGAAAACTAGTGGCTAACTATCCATCCATCCATTTTCTTAACCGTCTATCCTGCTATTCAGGTTCGCGGGTGGCTGGAGCCTATCCCAGCTGTCATTGGGTGAGAGGCAAGGTACACCCTGGACTGGTCGCCAGTCAATTGCAGGGCTGACACAGAAACAAACAACCATTCACACACACACTCACACCTACGGGCAACTTAGAATAATCAATTAACCTAACGTGGGCATGTTTTTGGTCTGTGGGAAGAAGCCGTAGTACCCGGAGAGAACCCACACATGCATGGGGAGAACATGCAAACTCCACACAGAAAGGCCGACCATGACCGAACGGGGAATTGAACCGGCGACCTTCTTGCTGTGAGGCTGGAGCGCTATAGTGGCTAACTAATAACACTAAAAACATAATTTCCTGTATAAAGATCAAGTTTAGTTTTAATTTTTGTTAGGTCTTATTGATCCTAAATAGCAAAGAGAAATGAAAAATGCACACCGGACAAACGCTTGGGTCTTAAGAGGTTTGAGTGTAATGAATTTTCGATGCATTTAAATTGATTTAGATTCAGCTGACACATCAGTGCCAGCTCTGCAGACTGTACCTGTGTGACCCTTCACTCTGGTCACAACGACGAGGAAGGGGATGTGTTTTCTCTGAGGGTCATCTGTGAACGTGCACTCAGGCGCAGTGCAGGCAGTCAGAGCATGTTTTCTGTTTTGATCTGTTTTGAAGGGTCTCTAATGTCATGGCACAAAAGACTCTGGACTGAGCCCAGTTGGTTAGGCGTCCATCCTACGGTTTGATAATGAGCCAAAACATCAGTCCATGCTCTGCCACAAGCACGTTGAGAAGAAAGAAGATGTCAGCTTGAAAACATAGAGAGCACAGTCTCTGTCTGCGGACTTAAAACCTTTGATTTTGAAATTTTGTCCATGCTATTCCAAAGGTGTAAATATATATCCATGTTATTATTGATCACGGTATTCATCTCTTCTTACTCACACTTTAGGGTCATGAACTGAGCAGCTGACCTGAGCCTACCTGTGGATTATTTCCAGGTATTTTGTTACCTGGTGTAGGTAATGTGTGTCTCATGAGGACACAGTCCAGGCTGAGTAAACATGTTTTCAGTCACAGAATCATATGTCTGAATGTTAAATCCTTCCCAGAAACACTGCCATAAACTCTGGTGTCAAATATACTGACATTCACTGATGAGTCTCGCTGGAAAGTGTACGAAATGACTTACAAGTTCACTTTGAACAAGGTTTAAAATTTCCAGTGCAAAGTAAATACCTGTCCCAGTGAAGATACAGCGTCTGAAGTCTGGTTTAACAATAGAGAAGAAAGACATTAAACTCCTTATGACAGCACTAATCTCCTCAGAGCTCCTTAAGGAGGCCCAGCTCACAGGCACTTACTCCATGATTTGACTGCCATTAAAAAACTCTGATCCCATTGTGATCTTAAAAAGAAAAGACATGAAGCACATGTTGGAAAAAAAACGAATCAGCCTGACAGTGGAAATCTTGTATCTGCTGCAAACACTTCTAGTGTCTGCTTGGCTTTGGAAACTGTTAAGACTTTGCATTAGCAGAAAGGTAATTGGATTCAACCCCACATCCTGTCTCTTGGAGCTGTGCAGCACTGGGAATTACCCCAGGTCAGAACTGGTCCAACACATATTAATGATGATTAAATGACAGTGAGCTTGATCTCTGAACCACAGACACAAATGTTATGAAAATGTTATTATCATAAACAAACTAAGACAAGGTTTACCCAGCGTTTTTCACATTAGCTTCATTATCATTCTAAATGTATGCCTTTTTTCAAACTAAACCCTACTGTGACGGGGTTCTTTCCAGCCCAAGCAATAAACAAGGGCAAAAAAAAAAAAAAAAAGGTAGTCGGCAACGTCATCAGAATAAGAAAGGTGACTTTTATTTACAGTGAGGGTAATATTTACAAGTGCAAATATACAAAATAATCAAAGAAAAATCCCCCATGATAGGACCAGTCTACCTGGCACACTGTTTCCCACAATGCAAAGCGCCTGGACGCAGGTCTGATTTACAAAAATGACGGAAACCAGGGAAAGTTTGGGCGAAGCAGCGGAACAATTCAAGAGTAAAACCCTAAAACATCTTTTAAGTGAGGTACTTACATGGTATATGTTATCATTATCCTATAAACATATTTGAAATCATACCTGCATAATCAGAAGAAGCTTTTCCATCATCTCTAAAATTAAAAAGTCAATCCACTCCAGATATTTTTCAATGAATATATGGTATAATATTAAAAATCAAATATGATTAATTTTGCTGCAACATACATCCACATTTAAACACACACGTCCTCTGAAGTTATTACAAAGATCAGAGGTCTCCTGGTAAAACTAATGCAGTTTATAGCCCTTGGTCCTATAATCATTTGTAAGAACTGCAGAGGACGTCTTTTAACCCTGTTTAAAAACCAAAAATTCCACATTTTTCCTCTAAAATTTAGAGGTTTCGTTCTGGAGAATTTATGGAATCAATATTTATTAAGTTTTCCTAATATAACTTAATACAAATAAATGATAATAAAGACAATGAAAAAATTCCTCAGCTTTTCCTTACTCTTGCATTCCTCAAACTGGAAACCAGTGTAGCATATTGCAAAACAGACCAAACAGAACTGTCATACTACATACTTCATTTAAATACAGTATGCAGTATGCAGTGCCTACTGCATACTGCTGTAGGTGGTTGTATGTAGTAGGCAAATTCGAAAACAGCCACAGAGGTTTTGTGGCCGGACTGCTGGCAAAAATAGCAAATAAAATCCTTACCGGTTGGCTGCTGGTTTGGGGCGGTGATGGTTCTACCCGGGGCCTCCTGGTTGGTCTCCCTCCTTGGCTGCCGATACTGGAAGGGCTGAGATACTGGACGCTGTGCAGTAATGGTGGGATGTGGAGCTGGTCCTCCCCTCCGGGCATTCAGGTACTGGAGAGCCAGCTTAGCTGCTGCCAACCCGTCCTGGGGCTCGTGCTCCTTCACCCAGGTCCTGACGTCAGCAGGCAGCACCCCAAGTAGCTGCTCCAGGATGATGACCTCACCGATCTGCTCCTTGCCCTTCTCCTCTGGTCAGATCCAGCGATGGTAGAGAGCCTTCAGGTGGTGGTAAGTCTCCGTTGGGTTCTCGCCAGGTGGGATGGTGTTGGCTCTGAACCGTTGGCGGTATGTCTCAGGAGAGATGTTGAATTTGTTTTTTGTTTTGTGAATGAAAGGAGTTTGTCTTGAACCTTGTTGTTTTATGACTTCAGAGACTACAGACAGACAGGTGGAGGTGGGCAGAGACCAGTGTGAGGGAGCCCCACTGAGACTTCATTTCCAGGACAGTCATAGTGGACCTTAACCACACCTCTTCAGAGCAGATGGGCCACATCAGTGGGAACAGTGCATGTTTTGTTTTTTTTACAGTCTGAAACCTCCACACACCTGTCCCCTTGAGCTGCATTTCCAAGAGCTCATCCTCCTTTTTAAGATCAACTTCTCTGAATAATCACCCAGGTCTGTGGAGGGATAATTAACCAGAACTTCAAAGGAGAAAAAAAAATCAAAGATTGTAGCACAGTCAAAATGAATTCTCTGTAGCAGGGAGTTACTTTTTTCTCCTTTTTCTGTCACGTTAACCATCTTACTCCTGAGATTTCACATGGGGAACAGTTGGGAATAAGTAAAAAACAGAGGGGGAACATTTATTTGAGGATGACATTGTCTCTGGTGTAAAAAAAAAAAGATAAGACAGTTTGAGTTCTCATTAAAACTATTTATTATTGTTTCATGTGGATGAACCAACAATGAATAGGCCTCAAAGTATCTGACTGTATGTACAGTACATGCCACTCCTTTTTTGCACATATAAAAATAGAAATCATTTGCTTCTAGAAATTGAAATTCAAGACCAAAATTTGAAGTGTTCAGCTCAGTTGAAGATGCACTGAAAGGTCACTTTATAGCTTCAGCCATATGATGTGAGCATTCCACACAGCAGCACTAAAGTTTAAGTAATTCATGTTTTTATAAAAGCAGTTAATATTTACCAAACTCCTAATGAAACACGTTGAACAGAAATGCAGTGTCAAAAACAGATGCAAACCTAAATTCATCTTTAAGTTTAACTCGTGTGCAGAGTCACCACAGTGAAATACTGACGCCTCCGCCTCAGAGTGAAGGAAATGAAATAACGATAAACCCTGTTGTGAAGTCTGTGTCAAAGTTATTGCAAACAGTGAGATAAAGTGCAACACTATCAAAACAAATGCATGAAAAAATGAAAGTTACCTCTTGACCTTTAGTGTCTGAACACAAGACTTAAAACTAATCACATCTTTCAGGATTCAAAGTGTGGGAAAGTGAACATTTGATTTAATTCCTTTTGGCAGCAGGACAAGTTTTAAGAAACGGCTGAGACTCGTAAATCTCTTCAAGTTTTGACCTTTTGACCCCAAACCTTTCATTTAATAGACATGCTTGTTCTTCAGTGGGCCTTCACTGTTAAAACTGAAATCTGAACAAGTCACTGTCTTATTGCCTTTTTTTACTCAATACGTGCCACACTCACCAGACCACACCACAAAAAATGTCTTATTTACAACCATTAATGATGACTGAATTGCTTGTACAACATCAAAAAAAAAAAAAATCTACCAATAGGTTAAGAAAAAAGTTTCTTGTATTAAGACATTATTCTAATTTCAAGAAACTTGACAAGCAATTGTTTAGTTTTTCTTACTCACAAGCAATTAATTCATCATTTTTGTCTTTAAATATCTTGAAAAAAGTCATGTTCCTGGACTTGTCAGTTGAATGTAGCGCTTATCAAGTACAGTAAGAGAATTTTGTACCTAAAATAAGACACAAATACTTGATTAGATTTCAGTTTTTGCAGTGTTATAAACTGACTTTGAAGCTCCTAAAACTTTATTGAATCCTCACATTAGAGTATTTCAGAACAATGTGAACACAGAAGCGACAACACCAGACCTACTAGCCTGTGAAAGTGATTTTTTTTTTTTTTTTTTAAGGTTCACAACAATAGTTTGAGAAGTTGGTGAACATAGTTACTTCCCTTGATTTGAAAAGCTGTGTTTACTGTGGTATTCAAGTTAAGGTAACAACCTGCTAAAACAGAGAAATAGTATTAGGACAAAACGTCAAATTAACTCTTCTTGGTGTTATTGCTCAGGTACACATCAGGTGGAGTGAAGCAGAGGAGCTGATGAGTGTAAATGCTACATATAGAAAGGTTAAGTCAAGCTAAGGGTGTGAACATTGAGTTGACGACATCAGAATTTCTCTTCAATCCTCAATAAAATAGATAATTTTTTTAATTGTTATTATAAAATGCTGCTCCTACAATGTTTTCTCTAAGTTACAATGCAGCTGCTCACCACTAAATGGGACAGAAGCTCTGGTAAATCACATCTAACTTACTGCCATACACCCCTACCATTCAGACATAATGTTACTGCTCATATAATGAGCATTGAAGGCTGGTAGTGCTAGCTCTGCAAATGATGATTTCAGGAATCAAACTGATCGGAAATTATCCCCCTGTTGTCTCTGTGATCCCATGTTCAACTATTTAGCTCATTTTTGACTTTTCTTTTTTTATCACTCTTTACCTTTAGACTACAGGGTTAGTCGGATTACCATTAGCATGTCTAAGAAAACATCCCTTGCTCCAGCCCCTTTGTTAACGTTCTTAATGCTCAACTACGCTGACTATTTAATCACTCTGAGCATACAGAAATAAAATGCTGATGAACCGTTTCAAGTGTGAGAAAATACACATTACACCACCATCATTATGCAGTGTAAAGCTATGTGACTGAAAGATTTGTAAACAAAAGTGATCGAACTAATAATCTCACCCACTATTTTCAAATTTGTTATTTTGTAGTTCTCATTCCATTTGAGCTTCAACTGGGATCCTAAGACCAGACAATTCAAGATTATGCAAGCCTGGTATCCTTGTTTTTTTGTTTCTCATGTTCAGTGAAGCTGAAAGTTTTTGGATCCTCGTATTTGAAGCCTATGTTATTATGAAGATTGCCATAAGGTACTGTTTAGTGTATTATAGCTTGTTTGAATGAGTTATGACAGCCTTGTTGGAGCCCAAAATGTAACAAAGAAATGTAATAAGACAAAAACCCATTATGTAATAACTGGTCAATAATGTAACAGATGCTGAGCTCAATCCATAATTACTTTTTGCTCCAAAAGTAGTAACTTGTTACATTTGGGGTTTTACTACATTTTTATTATTATATTTCAGGCTCAGCACTTTTGTTACATTATTGACCAGCTATTACATTTTGCATTTAACAACATTTTTGTTTTACATTTCAGGTCATCGTTACAATTTGGGAGAGATACAATCTAACCTATGCTCGGCAGCACCGCCTGTGGTTAGAAGTGGTCATTACATCTTTATGGTTTATCCATCCATTATCTATACCACTCATCCTGTACAGGGTCACACGCAGGCTGGAGCTAATCCCAGCTGCCATTGGGTAACAGCAGGGTTACACCTGGACAGGTCACAGGTCTTTCACAGGGCTGGCACAGAAAGAAACAAACAACCAGACACACTCACGCTTCAACCTGTGGGCAGTTTAGAGCCATCAATTAACCTGACAAGCTTGTCGATGGAGCGTGGGAGGAAGCTAGACAACCAAGGGGGCACTGAGGAAAATGAAAAGCTGCAACTTAGATCTGTGAGGCAACGACACTCACCACTACACATCAGTTACCTTAAATGTTCCAGAAAAATTAGGAGTCCAGAGTTTCTCCAAAGGAAGCAAACTATCATCAACTATCAAAATGAAAAAAACATGTGGTAACTTCAACAAATATGAGCCACACAGTCCATTAGAGGGTTTCTCAATGAGTAGAAACCAAACTTCTGCTTCTGAATCAAAGCACAGCTGGATGACCTTCAACATGATCCTTTTAGGCGATTGAGTCATACGTAAAATGATCAACATATCCAAGAAATGAAAATGAGAGTATGGGACACTTTGTCCCTTCAGATAAAGAGAGATCATCTTCTAACAGGCACTCAAACATCACGATTATAAAATACTCTCTGTGGTGTTGTATGAACTTTCAGTCTAGAAAAGAGATGATAATAACAGCCAACGGTGGCCTGTAGGTGTCAGATGATTTGCAACAGCTCCGACAAGAATGCAAACAGAAGAACACAAAAAGCCGTGACACAACAAAAATAGAGCCAATGAAGTTTAAAAAGTTCAACTTTTGGTATTTTTTTTCCCACAGACAATATCCCATCTGATCAGTTGATGCAAAAGGAGTGAGAGTAAGCAAAACATTGTTTTCTTTTTTAACTACAGTTCTGATAAATGTAGCTTTTCTGTGTCCGTTACGTAGACTGGTCCGCTGGAATAACACTCCCTGAGGGAACCGCTAAAAGTTGAACTCTAAACTTCCATAATTCCTCTTGTGTAGTGGTGTTTGCATTTGTGTTGTAGCTTTCGCCTTCAAGTTGTCGCTTTCGTATTCATGTTGTCGTGTTTTCATTTGTGGTCAAGTTTTTGTGTTGTGGCGTTTGTCTTCATGTTGTGGCCTTTGTATTTGTGTTGTGGCATTTACATTAGTGTTGTAGTTGTGGCTTTCGTGTTGTAGCTTTTGTATTTGTGTTGTGGCATTTACATTAGTGTTGTAGTTGTGGCTTTCGTGTTGTAGCTTTTGTATTTGTGTTGTGGCATTTACATTAGTGTTGTAGTTGTGGCTTTCGTGTTGTAGCTTTTGTATTTGTGTTGTAGTTGTTCTCTATGCGTTGTGGCATTAGCATTTGTGTTGTAGTTGTATTTGTGTTGTAGCTTTTGCCTTCTTGTTGTGGCTTTAGTATTTGTGTTGTGGCATTTGTATTCCTGTTGTAACTTGGTCACTTGTGTTGTAGCTGTTGTATTTATGGTGAGGTGTTTACATCCGTGTCTCCCCGTTTGCATCTGTATTTGTGGCTTTTGCAAATCATCTAACGCCTTCTGGCCACCGCAATCATCACCAGTGTCATTTCTTAGCTCAGGAATTGGAAGTTTGAATAATTTCCAGTTCTGTGTAATTGAAATGAAGGAACCACTATTCTACGATTGCTCATCGTGTGCTGCTCTGATATTTATCACATAAATAAAATACCTTACAATAGAGTTCTAAATCACCGGAGTGCCTTTTTAAAGTTTGTCTTCTGTAACAGCACTAGAGCTTCAGCTGAGATGATTAACTTGGCTCAGTATATTTCTGAATACTTTCTCCTCAAAACAAATCAGTGTTTTGATTTTAAAGCTGCTATAGCTTCACTTCACAGAATCAAGCCCAACCAGCGATGAGCTGCACTTCAAGATGGTGAGGATCAGCTACTTTGTTTGACTTAAATTATGCTAAAACAATTATTTCCAAAATTCAGTGTTGCTCTCATTGTGTAACAGGCATGCTCTGATTTGTTCTGAGGCTGCTTTTCCAGTTTGAGTATTTTAAGGTAGTATTTAAGCAGTGGATGGTAACAAACAACATCAGCTGATTTTAAAATTCGCAGGAGAGCATCTACAGAAACAGCATGTCTCCAGCTGTGTCCAGACATCTAAAATGTCTTTTCTTTCACATTTGACCTGAAATGAATCCTCCAAACACTATCAACACCTCTTTCTGGATTAAAAACATTTAAAAAAAAGCACTTCTAATAAAATCATCTTAAAAAAATAAAACATTACAGTCATGTTGCTACATCATGTATGCCCCTCTTTCTTTCTTTTTTTTTTTTTAACAGAAAAACTGAGATGAAATATGGTACCAGAGTTGTTCTCAGTCAAGTCCAAACTTCTCTTTCTCAGCTCTGAAACCTCAAACGCTCTGATTCAGTACGACGCAGAGAACAAACAATCAAAGGAAAGCACAATCTGAGGTAAAAGCTTTGCTCAACTGACCCCATTTCACTCAAAGCGTCCTAAAATAAAACTGTTAAACTACAAGTGTCAGCTGCATGAAGACCAAAAACAGACTGAAACAGTCAAACACCACAGCTGCTGTTTTACTGTCTGTTTAACAACCATACTCAGATATGTGAGATTTCTGTGTCTTCACTCTTAAACGTCTTGTACCACCCAACCTGTGACGGCAGCGTGTGTCTGTGAGCTGCAGCTCAGGTTCACGGGCTTTGTTTGAACAGAAGGGTTTCACCATGGGTGCGGGTGAAAGCTCTGTGAGTCGGCTTTATTGATCCCACAGCCGCGTGGAGTCTATGAGGAGGAGCTGTATGAGGAGGAGTTCCTGCCTGATTTGCGCTCGTAGTTCACAAGTCGCTGTCCAACCAGGTACCTGGAGGAGAAAGAGAAGAAACACAGATCCTCAATGTTTAAATGTTTTACCACAGAAGCAGTGTCGAGGTTCATGGCAGAGCTGGGATATTGAGAAAAGTGCTTTGTGGTGAGAGAAAGTAAAACTATACAATGTTTCATTCCCAAGGGAAAGATGTTTAATAACTGCATTTGCACAGTCGACTAGTATTGCCTCTGATACACATTCATTATTTAAGGAATTACTTTTTTTCACCTACAGTAATAACTGATTTTAATTTGACTGCTATCACAGCTCAGTCTGACAGCTGTGGTAGATTTGGATGTATGTAACGATCAAACGCCAACAAAGGGACAATCTTTACCTTCACATCCTGCAGCTGTTTCACACAGAGATGTTTCCATACAATCTGTTTCCACAGATGCTACTATTTCTGTCAAACAAACTGCACATCTCAGGTTTCACACAAACAGAAGAAGCTTTTTGTCTTTCTTCTTGACTTTTGAGATGACAGGCCTCTCGTAGTGAACTGCCCATACATAAAAAAAATGTGGAGATACTAACTTGTTCTTAAAAGTTCTGAGATTGAGGACTTAAAAAGCTCCATAGTCCTGAAAAAGAAAACACGCTTTTCCTCCCAAAGTTGTATCCACTCTTTCCTCTTGACTCTGGCACTGACACAAAACCATGTGGGCACAAACAAGGGCTGGACAATTAATTGCAAATCAGATTAAATCGCAATATGTCTGGTTGCACTTTTCTAATCCCAGACAGTGTAATATCTCTAGAACCTGAAATGTGTCAAAATATAAGCTACATTTTTTGCAGGAGATGTTTTCTGCTCTACACTAGAGAAACTGTTAAAAACTACCTTTACAAAACAAACAATCTAAGGAGTAAATTGCACAAAAACAACAGAAAATGGCATTTAAATTGGGAAAAAACCTGGAAATACTCAAAAAGAAGAAAAAATGGTCACAGACAGACAGACCTCAACTCGGACAATGTTCAAATCCAGGCTGAAACAGTTCTGTTTAGTTTAACAACTGAAAGTATTTTATCTGCATTCCTTGTTTTTAATTCAATTAATTTATGATTATTTTTATGTTTTTGAAAAATGATTTTATTTTTCCTCCTTTTGATTCATGTCGCTGTAAAGCACTTTGAATTGCCTTGTGTACAAATTGTGCTCTACAAATAAACTTGCCTTGGACAGGATGCATTACTTAAATATTTATACACATCCAGTCGTCACAGAAACTGAATGTTTCACGTGACAGCCCTTCAGAAGCGGACGGCAGAGCTTATAAAAAGTACAAAAGCAATCCTAGCTGCATAAGCTCAACAGAAATAGCCTGGTATTTATAGGATCTGAAAAAAATAGATGAAAACAGCAGCTCAACAGCCTTATATGACATATTATTTCCAAATTTTCTTGCTTTTGATCATTTCTGCCACTTCAAACTCATTTGAATTGCTTCATTCAGTGGTCATTTTTCACTCTATTCGCCTCTTTTGGACCATTTCCCAAGTTTTTTTGCAAATTTTCTATCAAATTTTTTGCCGCTTTAAACTCAGTTCACTCACGCTTTTGCCACTTTTCACCACTTTGATTCTTATCTTTTACATAGTTTTCAACAATTTGTCTCTTTGGTTGAGTTAAACTGGTGTAGAGCAGAAAACATCTACTGCAAATCTGGTATTCTGAGGTTAAAGAAATATTGTACTCTCTGTAGTTAGAATATTGCAACTGGTCATGTTGCGATCTTATCTGAATTGCGATTAATTGCCCAGCCCTACTGCCTCAGTTTACTCTGCCTCTCACGTCACAATTGAGACTCAACAAGCTGACTGAGTCATTTTTAAGGCTTTAAAATCAAATGCAAGTTCAAAATTTCAGTTTTTCTAACTTAACTTTTTCACTCTGAGACAGTAACAGCCAAATATGTAGAGCCAAGTCATTTCTGTGCACACTGCAGATGCTCTGCTTTGTACTAACTTGTCGTTCTTGATGTGTTCGTAGAGGCGTTTGAACTGTCGTATCTGGAAGAAGAGGATGGCCAAAATGATGACAACCATCAGCAGGAATGGATAGATCCTCCTCTCCACCAGCGTCTGCATCTCTGGCTGCACACCTTTAAAAACAAGTAGAGAGAGAGAGGAGTTCAGACAGAAGGAAGAGTGGAGCAGAGTCTCTTCTTAATGAGTGTGTGTGTGTGTGTGTGTGTGTGTGTGTGTGTGTGTGTGTGTGAGTGTGTCTGTGAGGAACTGATTGACTACAGAGTTCAGCAGACAAAGCAAATGAAAGACAAAAACAATCGATTACATTTTGGCTTCTGCACAAAGACTGCAACTCTGATTACCACAGAGGCTGGGATCTTTAATTGACTTGTTTTTCAATCTAAGCGCTTTACGGGTAGACATCAAAAAACAAATGTTTAAACAAAAATTGGCTCCCTGTGTGGGCTTTGTATAATGAGGTCTGAGTCTAAATGAGTGTAGTTCTGTTTCCACTGTGACCCGATTATTTCTGAGCGTGTCGTCTATCTCTGCGCCCAAATTTATCTCTAATGCTTTGTAATGTATTCAGAGACCAAAACAACATGAGACAACCACTCCCTCAAGCTCAGCTCCACTCTCAGTTTTCCATTTTTTCTTCTTAAATAATCTGTAACCACTGTGATCTGTGTTGACAGTTTACAGCCTTTCTGCTGTGTCATGTGTGGTGTACTGTTTGTCTTATTATGACTGAAATGAAAATTACTTTTTTACAACAGTAATTTGCTGCAGGCCTGGGCAATTAATCGCAATTTAGATTAGATCACAATATGGCCTGATGCAATATTCTAATCCCAGACAATGCAATATGTCTTTAACCTGTGTCAGATTACCAGATTAACTTTTTTGTAGTAGATATTTTCTGCTCTACACAAGTGTTACTCAGCCCTGCTCAACCAAATTGCAAAACTGTTGAAACGACCTTTGCTACAGAAACGATCGAAGTGGTGAAAAGTGGCAAAAACAGCAAGAAGTAGCGGTAAAACTAAAGTTAAAGGTGGCAAAAATGGTCAAGAAGCTGCACAAATTCTTAAGAAAAATTGGGAGAGAACTTCAGAAAGTAGCAGAAAATGGACAAAAAGCAACAAAAATGGCAAGAAAATTCTGAGAAAACTTCGAAAATAATCAGAAGGCAGCAACAATGGGGGAAAAAAAAAATCACAAAAACTGTGAAAAGTGGTTAAAGAATGCCAAGGGCAAAAACAATATGGCAAGAAAGTTGGGATAAAACTTAAAAAATTGTCAGAGGGTGGCAAAGAATAGTCCAAAAGTGGTGGGGAAAAAAGTAAAAGTGACTAAAATAGGCAAAAAGCAGTCACAAGTAGCAAAATGAAACATCATGTGTTGTTTTAGCGCCACAACTAATGTCATTTACTACAATGTGTTTGTGTAAAAACCCATTGCATGGGGGATCTAGAAATAATCACACAAAAAGTTGCAATTGCTATTTAGGGAAAAATTAGATTAGATTAAAGGAACACAGATTATTTTTTGCAGATCATTCAGCCCTTATTTGCTGCACAGTCTATAATTCCACATTCAATGATTCCTTGTTTCTTTATTTTCCTCTTGTACAGAGACATGTAGGAGTTGGTGGAGACTCACCCAGCAGTGGAGTGATGCCTCTAGAGATGGTGTAGGGAACACACAGAGACAGCAACAAGACACAGATGACAGGAGCAGCCAGTCCTCGCACGATGAAATGTAGATCAATGTTTCTGATACCGTTTGCATACACCTAAAGGTGAGAGAGGAACGGTGAGAGAGAGAGAGAACAAATGCCTCATCAGTCAAACTTTGTGTTTAGTCTTAACTAAATGCTAACAAAAAGTGGCTTACAAAATTGTTCTGTATGGATCAGTTTTTCGCAGATGATGAAATCAAAAGGATAAATTCTTCATCTTTGAAGCTTTAAGATATAATTATTCAGTTAAACTTAAATGAATGGGAGGGACTGACCTGCTCGATGACAGTTTTGAGCCACCACTGAGGTCCCATCAGTGTGATGGCAGCGATGATTTTAGCATGAAGCACACCCAGAGCCCAGTCCTGTCAAACACAGAGACACTAAATCAGAGATGAAATTAAGCCAGTGTCAAGTTTTAACATCTGTTCAGACCAAAGACCTGGTGCCTTCACTATCTTAAAGTATCCTCGCACAAGACAAACATGACTGTGTGAATGTTTGATAGATAACATGTATTGATTCCCATTTTGCTGAGCGTGGTCTTTTCTAGAGCTTGTTTAAATAAATATGGACAGGTTTTTCCTTTTCAACTCTTTTCTTTTTCCTTTTAATCTTAAGTGCCAAAAATGAAGTGTCCTCGAACGACAAATTACTTCATGTGCATGACTGAAGAAGGCAATACAACAGTAAAAGTTAACATATACAAATATCCTTTCACACACTGCCAAACATGAAGTATAAGCAAATGTTTGTCATACTTTTTGTAAAATGTCTTATACAATTAATATGTCCAGTATTAATGTGACAATCCTAGAAAAAAGTCTCAGTTTAAAATACTTAAAGGCAAAAATTAGGCCTGAATTGCTTGTTTAGTGTAAAAGAAAAAGCCAATTGGTGGTGTCTTGCTGGAAAACTAAGATATTACAAGTAAAAAAGACACTAAGAAACACTAAGACATTATAAATACCAAAATTTTGGCAGAAGAAGCAAGAAAACAGCCCAAGCAACCTCTTGCAATTGCAATTCGCAATTTTTTGGTGAGCAAAGAAAAGTAATAGAATCAGTAATACATTACTGTTGACAAGGAGTTAAAAAGAATAACAAATAATGAGTAGTACATTATTTTTTTTTAGCAATGAGCCCAAAACTAGTCAAGGAGTATCTCAACAAAGAAAGTAAACATCTTCAAACCTGTTGACTGTTTTCTGTGCTCTACACAACTGTCCTCTTCTGATCAAACATGCAAAAGTTTTAATAAATAATACTTTTGCAGTTATAAAATGTAAAGTCTTACCTGCCAGGGGTAGAAGAGCGGCGTTTGGTCTAATGGGACCCTGAGAGGAGCTACAATGACCAGCTCAAACAGCAAACCCAACAGCAGAGGGATCATTCCAGCTAACATCACTGCAACCACCAGGGTCTTCACAATCTGTTGAACAGGGAATTAAACAAAATTCAACAATAACAGAGAGATTCATTTCTTCCAATGGAACAGACACTGATTGGAGGATCATATTACCATGAGGGTCCACTCGTGCACTTTGTCCATGATTACATTGCGTCCCTGCGGCATCCAGGACAGCATTACGGTGGCTGCTCGGATAGACAGCCAGCAGACGTACAGACCGCTGGCTGCTGTGTACAGCTCATGAACCATCGCACTGCCCATCCAGAAAGACATCAGCCAGCGACCTGCACACACTGACGCACGAGGAGAAGAGGGTGAGTTAGATAAAGCCTTTTAGATCTAGACAAAGCAGAACAGATAAATCCCAACTTACCTGGCAGTGTGAGGCAGATCAAACTGGCCATGAGCAGCGTCACACACATGAAAACCACCAACAGAACAATCTAAGGAGGACACACAGGAGGACAAAGATGAAGAAAAAGAATTAAGATCTACTGTGGCAGTAAAGTCTTCAGAGGTTACAGGACATAGAGTAAGTGCTGTAGGTCACCTTGAGGGGGAAGTTGATTGGCCGGTGATATGACCTGAAACCCACAGGACCACCCTGCTGCAGAATGGCCTGATGAGCAGCATGAAGCCCCTCACCCAGACCAGGGATCCTGTTGTTGTTGTGGTGACCAGGTAGGTTGTTGTTGGGCTGGTCGTCATCGTCTTCATGGTCCCCCAGAAGGTAGGAGTGGAGGTCACTGTGGACGTGTGATCATTTTGTTGTGTTGGAACGACAGTGCTTTTTCACATTTGATTTTCTTAAGTGTATACAGCCTACCAGTGGTGGATGAGCAAAACTGTCTTCAAGTGTTATTCTTAGATGGCACTGAGTTGGTGTCTGACATTTCATTTTCTCTTTCACTGTGTTAGGTCACTGAACATTTCCAACAGCCACTCAGTCTGCCTGCCTGCCTGCCAGCTCTAAGATGAGTGTAGGAGGCTGTAAACAGTGAGTCAATGGCCCTTTAATAAACTTATATCATCTAACTATACAGAACGCTTGGCAAGTCTTTCAATTCCATTCAGTTTCCCCCTCTCCTGGTAATAAAGGAGGTATTTGAAGCCCACATGGGCTAATTTCTTTAAAAGGTTGCTTCTCATCGAGTTGAAAATATGCAAAATAACAACTAGGGACCACCAGCTATTTTCACCCACACGCATGAAATTTTTTGTACATAACTATAACTCAGTGGGTGTGGCCTGGGGAGGCATCTAAAAGTGTTGATTTTTCCACAAACCAATATTTGCATGAATTTTGTGTGCACATGTCTAGACATTCGCAAACATCTAATACATGGGGAATTCTGAATAAAAGATTCAAAATATCACAACAAAGTTGAAATTTTCCCACTTCCCACTTAAATACAGCATGCAATTGCTTGCATTAGTTGGAGAGATCTTGTGCACATGCTGCAGCCACGACATGCACCAATGGGTGCACAGAGGTGAGGGGCTGCTTATTGCCACTTGTGGCTTTCATTTTAATTTGATTTGATGATAGCTACAGAAAAAACGTCAAGGAAGGAATGAACCAGAAAACAAAAATTCCTACATGATGTGACTGTTTTCCCTGACTCAACTTAGAACTGAGTCTTACAAAATAAGTATGCAGGCCTTATTATATGTGCATGTGTTTTAAACCTACAGCATGTATCCAGCACTGAATGTCCAGGCGTGGACGAGTCGTTTGAGCCACTGGCGAGTGTGTCCCTGCTCCAACAGTGCTGGAAGAACAACCTGAAGCAGCAGCAGCTCCAATGAGAGTTCACTGACCGGGGCGTCACTGCAAAGAATGAGTAACAAAGTAACTCATCAGTTTTTAACATATAACATACAACACATTTTTGGAATCTCGTGAGCTTCCTGTTGTGATCTTGTCTAAATTGAAAGCAGTTTTTGATATTCTGTAGTTTAAGGCTGTACCTGTAGAGCATCACGTTGTAGGGGAGGAAGGTTGGGAAGAAAAGTTTAATGATTCTGATGGGAAGCCAAAGCATCAACAGGACAATGGAGCCAAACACCACCTAAAAACAAAGAGACATAATATATCACTGCATGTCACCAAACAAAACTCAAGAGCGCCAACAGAGGATTACTTTCCCATGCTGTCCTCAAACTCTATTTTGTCAATTTTTCTTATCACTTTTCTTTCTGGTCACATTTTATCAAAGTAATCAATCAGAGACACTTTTGCAATTAACTGAAATATTGTTATTTTGTGACATGCTACCATTACACCTTATTCCTAAAGAACATGTTTAGATTTATACCTATTGCCTTATGTTTCTGTCTCCCCACCCTGATCTTGGATGACATTTTAAATGTGTTTTTATCTTTTCGTAGATATGTTTTCCAAAACTCATAAAATATGGAGCAAATGTTTAATGTGACAACAACAAACTGCTATGTCTGAATGTAGATGGATCTGAGAAAGCTGGAGGGTTTTTGACTGACCACAGAGAGAATAAACCTCCGCAAGTGTCTGTAGATGGGCAGGTGGATCATTTCCTGAACCGGGTTAAAGTCTGGATCGTTCAGGTTCCTCAGGAACCACAGTACACCAGGACGAAGCACCTGCAGACAAACAATCATTGTAAAGTTGAAGAGAATAAAAACATCAAAAGTTTCAGCATGACTGTTCCTGTCCTCCTCTCACCTCTCTGAGCAGCAGGATGAAGGAGGCAAAGTAGAAGACGTAGACCATCCCGACCAGCCAGTGGAGGAACATGGTGGTACCAGGGGCCGAGTCAAAACTCTGCTCCCTGTCTTTCAGAGTCGCATCAAACATCTCCTGCAATGAGAAAAGCAAATGCTTCACAGTCGGTGCTCTCTATAAACTTGATTTATTCAATGTGTTTCTGAGAAATGCTCCTCAAGTGAAGTGAAAATTGTTTTTTAACTTAAACAAATTTCTATGTACTATTTGTTTAGAAAACATCATCATAATTAAGGACAATCTGATGGCTTAGTCATCAAATCAGTACAGACTGAATCAACAGGATGAAATGAGTTTACTCAGCGTAATTATCTTACCAGCGAGCAAATGTCGAGCCACCAACCACAAATCAGAGGGAACAAGCCGATCTCCATGACAACCAGCAGAGACACCTGCCACATGTGAAAATTAAAAAACAAATTAACTTCCTGCTTTGATAGTTTGTTACAGTGATCATAATTCACCAATGATTATTTAAAATTTAAGTTTGTCACATCAGATGAAATCGATGGTTAAGTCCTTCATCTGTAATTACCTTGACAACAATGTAGCAGACACCCAGGAGGCGTCTGGACCGCTGGAACCGCACTAATGAAGCCAACGCCTGAAGGTCACGCAGTTAAGGATGTAAAACTATAAATATGATGTAAATTATATTCAAGGGGATTCACAGAGAGTGGATTGTAATTAATAAAAGCACAAGACATGAGCATCTTTTGTCCCGATGACCTGCTAAAAATCTGATTCACAAAGCAAATGGCTTCGTTGGTATTCATGGACAAATAAAACAACAACTTTTTCAGTCCATATAAAACACTAATCAACAAAATTTATTTGTCTTAACTTCTAGTCATTGTAGGTTATAGTGCATGAAATAATGCAAAGAAAAACTCTTTATTTTGAACCTGATAGAGTTTGTTTCATGTCAAGGATACATGGCAGATGATTAGAGCTCCAGCCAGGAGGATGTAACCCAGTATGGTGGTGATGAGGCCGTCAAAGTGAGAAGCCTTGATCTGCAATCAGATAACAGCATATAAAACGTTGACCAATGTAAGACAAATCTCAAAATTATGATCCAGAATGTTTCTGTGCACTTACATAGTCTTCAAAACCCAGTCCAACCACAGAGAAATGACCGATGTGATACGGGCAGAAAGCTAGAGAGAAGCAGGGAGTAGATAAGAGTCTTCAGTTACGCAGGATTGTCTAACTTCTCAGTTCAATAGATAAGGGGAGGAAATGTTGCCTGGGTACACAGACATTTCACAGATTCTCATGGTTATAAATGTCGTTGTCTGCACTGTCCTACTCACCAAAGACCAAGATGAACAGAGTGTTGAGAGACACCACCCAGAACACGTGCTCCTGGAAATAACAAACACCACACAGCTTTGAGCTCATTCTTCCTTGCTTTGCAACCTCACACTCGATGAAAAAAATCGCTTTTTTTAGGTAGGGATCAACCAATATGGATCTTGTATGGAGTATGCCTATACCATTTTTTTTTCCATCACCCTTAGCCAATGACCAATACAGGCTGATGATTTTCTTGGGGTGGATACTGCCTTTTCCTCCTCAATTAACACCATAAGAATGACAGTGATAACAAATGTTTGGGGTCTTCGTTTTAAAATAAGAAAATTTATTAAGAGAGGTAGAATATATTGTAAACAGTAGAAACGACTTCATCTTTTCTCAACTTAATCAAACATATTTTGATATGGTTCTGAAGTTGCTTCACTCTGCAGTCTGCAAGCAGGGGAGGAGCAAGGCCTGGACTGGATTGTCTCCTAGCAACACAGAGCCACTGTAGATGTCTGTCCATAAATCATTATGAGGCCAACCCACCCATGTGGAAAACACAAATATTAGCCTTATATATCGCCTGGTGATTTATCGGTCTATCCTCATTTTCAAGCTTTTCAAAGATGCATGTAAAAAAGCATTTATAGGATCTATAGTAGATAAAAAATCATTTAGTTTCACTTGACCTAAAAGATTAGATCCATATGGTCATTTTCACAAGAATTCTGGTTCAAACATTTGGAAATTTCCTCTGCAGATGCAATGTAAGCTATGTGAAGCCAGTGTGTTTGCTTACCAGGAAAACCAATGAGCCATCCAGCCCCAGCATCTAAGACAAACAAAGAAAGAGGAATATTACACATTAAAAGCACACACAATATTCCTGCTATGCAATTCTTTTGACCCCCCGACTCTTTGCACCCTAGATGCAGCAATGAAACTACATTGAGATGAAAACTCCCCGCTCTTCTAGCTGCTACCCTGCTCTCACTTTGACAGAAAATAAAACAGTGGTTCTAACCCTTTCCCAGGTCAGCTCCTCGGCAGCACGGTCCCACTCCAAGGCGTTCCAGTTCAGATCTTCTATAAAGAACAACACAACGCACGGAGGATGTTTGGTGAGTAGATGCTACTCAATGCTTCTCCTGGTTTAGGTTTTAGATATTCCAGTATTAAACAATAAAAACACTAACCTTGTCCTCCATTATTGGCATCACCTGCGTCCTCTTCTCTGCCTTCTTCATCCTCTTCCTCTTCTTCCTCGTCTTCCTCTCCATCGTCATCCTCGTCCTCATCGTCAAGTTCTGGATCGTGTCCCTGGTTTCCAGCTTCGTTTGGGTGTGCAGGTATTTGTCCGTCTGGAGCAGGATCAGCAGGGTGCTGAGCAGCTGCATCATCTGCAGCCTGACCATTGTCACCTACATTATGACCTGGAACCTGCAGCATCAGTGGAAAAACAGTGGCACATGATTTAATTTCTCTAACAAGGCTTGCACACATTTAAACTGAGTAACAGCTGAAATCTCAAATACAATTTTATTACAGGAAGGAGAATGAAACATAACTTATGAGCACAGCTATACATGCTTATAATCCGTAAACACTGATTTTTTACACAGAATTTTAATGAGTGTTTCCAGGTATTAGAGGGCTAACATCCTGAAGTGACATCAGACAGGCAGGTAGAAAAACTAGAGTGGTTAAATAAGTGATCTCACCTCATTAGCTGGTGCAGGACCATGAGGATGGTTAGGAACTAGAGGTGGTTGATGCTGATCCAACCAGAGAGGGGCACCGCCGTGGACAATCTGCTCTCTGAGCCACACAAGACTAATGAAGGCGCACAGCGTGCAAGTGACTACAAAACAACCTTGGAGACAGTCGGCGAGAAGGTTTTGTCTGCCAGAAAAGAAGCATTGTGCATTTAGGCATTGTTTTACACATTACTTTAATACAGAGAGCTGAACAAAGGAAAGACAGGTGATGTGAAAGATGGAATGAGCCTTGAAACTCAAAAATATTTAAAGTAGTCACTGCAGTGGTCCTTATAAACAATAAAATAAGATACTGAAATAAGAATATAGAGGTGGTAAAAAATATGAGTAAAATTATTGCTAACTACATTTCTGTCGCTATTCGGATTTTAACCGCCTTCATCAAACTAAAATAGTGAGGAAACACTGACACCAAAAATGCAGGATTGTGTAAGAGAGAAAAAACAAGAAAGAAATAGAAACTTACGTTGACAGCATATCTAATGGCAGGGTAAGGAGAGAGCTCACAGAGCCTGTAAATAAACATTTGTATATCCGGCCTGAAAAAGAAGCACAAGAAAAAGAAAAAAAAAAGAAAGACTCTTGTGAATTCTCTCAGATGTGAAGTGCAAACAAGTCTCTGGCACAAAAACAGAATGAGTTTATTAGACTTCAGTGATTGCTTTTATTCTAAGTTCATGTTTCAGCTTGTCATTTCTCGGAATTCAAGTTTTTCTTCATGAAATCTGTTCTGAGCAGTAACAAAAACAAATGCAGTGAAAGCATTGGCATGTTACTTATAAGCATTAATTATGAGGTGATGAGTAAATTATCTGAATCTGAGAAGCTGTGGTTTTGCACAATGTGTATTACTGGGGGAATTGAGGAAAGACGACAGCCTTCAGAGGGGGATAGATCTACCGCAGATCTTTCCTTCTTTATCTTTTTAAACTATTGTTATGATTCATATTTGACTTTAATTTTTTTCTTTTCAAACGTTGGCATGATGTCACCTACATGCTGTGAGAGGCACCACACCAAGCCAGGCAAAGGCTACCAGTGTGTAGTGAAACCAATATCTGATGGCTGTTCCAATACTGGTGACCAACCCGGCAAAGATGTCCTGGACAGGCAGGCGAGGTGGCATGTCCGGAGAGTAGACTAGGAACAGAGAGATGAAAAAGACAAAGTAAAATCGTGAGAACAGCTGAAGTGAAGAAATTGGATAAATCATGACTGCTCCGGTTACCTCAGGTATTAACGTGGGTGTTCACATCACAAGTGGAAAGATAAACAAATACAAACACGAGAAGTCACATGAGCCTCATGTAAGATACAGCCTGAGCCAGGTGTGAGAGTTCCCCTGGGGTTTTATCACCCAGGATGCGTGTTAATACCTGGTGTAATCAGTGCCAACGAGCCCCTGAACACAGCTCACAACAAATTAAAGCATCATTAGTGTATCCATGTAATCTACAGGGGCGGAAAAAGACTTACTTGGTGTGAATGCAAATCTGTGTTTGCATAATTCACAGTATTCTTTTCTGCTGTGTTTCAACCACTGCAGTAAGCTGTGAAAACAGAGGAAACACTGGGTAAGTTCACTCATTGAATCTTTTGGAGCTATATCATTTCTGTAGTATCTATGAAAATCTATGGATAGAGCTTCAACAAGTCAGATTCCAAAAAAAGGGTATGTATCTCAAATTTTGTGCAATTGCTTGAATGGTTGTTGGAGGTGAAATAAGATCATCAATTTTCCTCAAGCTGATTCATGTTGAGGAAACTTGTCTGTCTTTGAAACTCACTCGATTTTTTTCCCCCCTCTACACTTGTGAGAACACTTAAAAAGATTTAGAATAGACTCGTCACATTCTGCTAAATTTAACTTATTGTATGTTAACACTGACAATGCAATAACTTGAATGTTAAAGATAAAGCACAAGCAGGAATGAAACCATACACATTTTAAAAATGCAGTCGGTGAACGTACCACTCCTGGTGGATGAACTTGATGCTGCCTGTGCAGACACAGGGGTGGTAGAGAGGCTTGTCCAGGGTGCCCTCAGACCGACACACCCGACAGATGTCTCCTGTAGATTAGACACACAATAACAAGCAGTACGGTGAGTTCACACTCTCACAAAAATTCATTAAATGAAACATTGAAGGAGCTTAAAACGAGTGCCGTTAAAAAGAATAATAGACATGACTGTATTGAAAATGTTATGAATTCGGATGGAAAATGGACCAAACATCTTTCTTTTTTTGAAGATAAAGTACTAAGTGTCCATGTGAGAGTTCTGCACTGAAGGGATGTGTTGTGTACTGAAACTTCCTTCAGGAGACAACCCACCAAAAACTACATCAAAGTGTAGCTAGAAGTGCAATATATCGATGGAAAAAACATGCCTGATCTTGTCAGAGAAACATCAGGGGAAGTGCTTACATGATGTAAGTAAAATTCCTGTGTTCAGACGTCTTTAATGTCCCATACCTGACGTTTAAGCACAGAAGTGGCTGCAAGTCCTGCTTTAATAATGTACCTTTATGACAATGGGATGAGGGCACTGCACATATTCTGCTGTTTTACCAAATAGAAACATTCATGTAAGAACTAATACTCATGGGATATTAAAGAAAACTTGGAAGGTAACAGGACCTGGTAAAATCATGATAGTAAAAACCCATATTTAGTTTAATTAATAAGCTAAACTGATATTTATACACTGAACTGTGGCTCCACCCTTCTGAATGCATGCGCGCTCCCGCAACAGGGGACACACTTTTTCTCGGGGGAACTACTTTGGCACAACACCTGTGTGGCACAGTCCTTTCCTTGAAAGAGTTCTGCATTACTTTTTGTATTGAGAACGACTGTGTCAAAATATAATAAATATAAAACACTACAAATAAACTTGTGAGCAGAATTATTACTTTGAGGTATTTTTGACTACCAACACCAAAATGCAAGAGCTAAATGTTGTGCTTCTGGACAAAAACAACAGCAAGTTCGCGTCGCTGTTTCCTCACCGACCCTACGCGAACGTCTCGCACATTCAACCCAGTTTTGCTGTTTATTGTTGCTGTGACTTGAAAATAAACTTAGAATTCATTCACACGAGTGGTACTGTTCACACTATAACACAGGTGGTCCAAATGACTGTATTCAAACATGGCAGTAAACCCTTCAAAGCGGCAACTTCGGCGTCGTTTACGTCTCGTGCTTTGTGAATCAAATCAGCCGCTTGCAATACACAACGAAGGGAAGCGAACTTTGTCGCGCGGCAGTTCGATTTCGGTTGGTTCCACCTCTAAAACAGCTGATAGCTCAGGGTGGGAGCTAATGCTAACAGGCTGCTACTTGGCTAACGGTTTCTAAGATTCTGTTGAACCTTTGTCCAATTTACAACAGAATCAACACTCGCTTCTTCATGCTGGCGTATGCACTAAGTATCCTCAAGTATGAAACCAATAGACACGAGAAGTTTCGCAAAAACGTAAACAATCTCGGTAATAAAGTTTAAACGTAAGCTACCTTCGTCGGCGGTGTCCATGTTGACTGGCTGCAGAGGCAGCTCTGCTCCACCGCGGTCAAGCTGCTCGGTGATCACTGCTGGCTATCTGTACCTGAACATTTTACAGTTTTCAGTCTGAGCTAGATGTTCATGAAGCGGCAAATGGTGGCAATCATAAAATAATACATAAAGCCTATCAGTTAAAAACACAGAAACCAACGTAACATCCGCGAGCGGTCAGGACATCCTCAAGGAAACAACATGACGATGCAGTGATTCGCCACCAGATGGCGCCAGAGCACAACCAGCGTTCATTACAGTCAAAACAACAGGTCAGCGTGTCATTGGTTCCTGCATCACACTGAACTGTTCCAGAATAATGCCACCGTGAAATACATTATAACTCATTATTCGCTTATAATGTGCAGTACATAATGAGTTTGAATAAATATCTACTGCTTTTGTTGTCCGGACATAGTGAGCAATTTAATTTGCCCAAATACATCTTCATTTACTTGCTGTTTGAAACCATGTCTGTTATCAAAGGAAAAGTTTTTTTTTTTTTCATTTTTGAAAACACAACCTGCTTGGTGCTTGACGACATTGTACTAACTTTATATCTATATCTATCTATATATATCTATCTATATATATATATATATATATATATATATATATATATATATATATATATATATATATATATATATTTATATATATATATATATATATATATATATATATATATATATATATATATATATATATATATATATATATATATATATATATATATATATATATATATATATATATATATATATATATATATATATATATATATATATATATATATATATATATATATATATCTTTCTATATATATATAGATAGATAGATAGATAGATAGATAGATAGATAGATAGATAGATAGATATATATATACGGGTTAATGACGTGACGTCCCTTTTTTGTGTCCGAGTGCAATATTTCCTTCCATCATGAATTAAGTATTTCATCACATGTATTTCTTTATTCTATGAAACCTGTGTTATTTGAACACATCTTTAAACTATTAAAATATAACATGTTTTTTTGTGTTTTGGTTCCTCAAACCCCCAAAATGTCAGGTGGTGCAACCGTCCTGACAAGTATCCACAGTAATTAAACTCTAAAAATTGAATGTTAGTTATTGTAAATGGAAATTAAAAATACAGTGGCATTATTTTATGCTTGAACCTTTTTAAATAAAACATTCTTTGCAGATAAAAAGAATTTTAAAGCTGTTGAGAAATTTAAAAAACTTTTGTCCCATAATTTTCACCTTGTCAAATGTCAGGGTGGTGCAACTGTAACATTAGACTTTTATTTTAAAGTGAAGAGGATAAAACAGGAAACAGGAAACTGCATCAGCCAGAGGAGCCCAAATGACATTTGTGACCAAGTGGAAAAGTTTGTAGATTTCTCTGAAATACTGATAAAAAAGGTTTTTTCACTTCATTAGTGACTGGAACAATTTCCATGTCAGGTGGTACAACCAATGTAATAATGTGAAATGTTATTTTAACATCAAATTATTTATCTTACTCACAAATAAAAGAAATGAAACACACAAAATGAAGAAAGTATGAGTCACTACAGACACTTGAGAGATACTTGCCAATAATTTCACACAGAAAAAATAACAGGAACATGTAGATATATTTTCATATATTTGGTTGCGCCACCTGACATTTTTGGGTACTCAAATTAAAAACACAAAAAAATAATGAACCTAAAAACTTTGAAATGTTGGTCAACTACTGAAATCTGTTAGAAAACATAATTCTTCTCTCAGAAATATGTTTTTATCCATTTTAAAAGAACTTTTTAAACTAAGTTTTTGGACCCTCTTTTTGTCATTGACCCATATACATTTATTTATTTATATAATCACTGTATTTTTTAAATCATGTTTAAACCACTGCAGTAAACTGGGAAGTAGGGCTGACCGATTGGCAAAAATAATGTAATTGTGATTATTTTTCCCTATATTGCAATTGCAAATTATTGTGCAATTATTTTTAGGTTCCCCATCTTATGTTGTTAGCAAGTGCTCTAAGAAAGTTAGAATATTACATAAGATCAATTGAAAAAAAAAAGAAAGAAAGAAAGAGAAAAGTCAGGCGTTAGGAAAGTTTCGCAATTTTCTGACAGTTTTTCAAGTTTTCTCCCAATTTTTGCCCCATTTTGCTGCTTTCTGCTACCTTATGACAATTTTCCAAGTTTTTTGTCTAACCAATTTGTGTTACTTTATGTCCATTTGAGTCACATTTCATTATTTTTTGCCACTTTTGTTCAATTTTTGGTACTTACTGGCTATGTTCCAAGTGTCCCCTCAACATTATCAACATTTTTTTTCTGCCGAACGACCATTTTTCCACCATAAACCTTTTTTTTTTTTCTCCACTTTCTACCTTTTAGATTGTTTCTCTTGCAAAGGTAGTTCTCAACAGTTTGTCTCTTTAGTTGAGCAGGGTTGAGTAACACTGGTGTAGAGAATAAAACATCAACTGCAAAAAAATTGGTCTGATATTCTGACATATTAAACAGATTTAAGATTACAATATTGCAACAGGCCAAATGATTTATTCTTCACCAAACTTCTCCTCAGTTTGTGTCCAGTTGTTAATATGGTTTGACAAACATTTTTATGATATTTTGTCTTGATCTACAACTTTCTGTGAATGACCAGCAGTCAACACCAAGCCACAAAACAGAAAATATTTATTAAATGATACACCCCACTTTAAGGGTATTGGTGCCGGTATTCAGAAAAAAAAATTCTGGTAACAACCAACAGATTTAAACTTGAACATGATGTACAATTGATTTAAATCACCGCCTTCGACAAACACACACTGTACGTCCCCCCATGCTGCTGCAGACCCAAGCCAGAGCAGAGATTTCATGGAGACATCCAAACGTTGAGCCTCATAACCACAATCTGACAACAAGATCTGAGTCTGTCATTCATGTGAGCTGATCTGGTGTTTTCTCATGCTCTGGTACTGTCTTCTGTCTTTGTTGCAAGTCTGATTTGAAAGTCTTGGCATCGTACACCCACACAGTGTCTATGCCCTCCCCAGCAGTTTGTTCAGGGACCCAAGTAGGAAAGGGGAAGCGGCAGGCCACCACCTTGGCTGTAGAAGGTAACTCGCTTGCAAGCTTGAGCTCCAGTTTTTCCATCTGCAAACACAAACACAGACTATAATGTTATAAAGAGTGACAGTCAATAACACTGAAATCCATAGAAAAAACGCAAAACAAAACAAAAATCAAACCAAACACACACAGTGAGAGCTATGAACCACAGGTTATGCTCTATAAAAACTTACTTCTTTACTGACTTTTAATGAAATATGACAGAATAAAAATGAAGACAAGAGCTCACCATTTGTGGCACTCCAAAAATCACAACGTTGGAGTACTGAGCAAAACTGACCTAGGAAAAGAAACGCACCTTTAGTCATACTTGTAACTTCCTTGCCACAAATAAAATGTGTTGTCTGTCACTAAACTACTTCATCCTAGATATAATGACATTATATATTTGTGGCGTATCGCTGACCTTCCACAAGTCAGAGATGTAGAATGAAGTGGAGCTGTTGACTCCTTCTCTCCAAGCCTTGTAGCGTGAATACAACACCAGCCAAGGGTTCAGCTCAAAGCCTGATGCTTTAAATCCCTGCTTGGCTGCTGCTATCACCTGAGAGTGTAAGGATGGAGATAAATACAAAAGTTTGACCAAAAATAAATCAGTTTTATGATGCAAATGTGTGATGGTACCATATACTTGCCACCCCTGCACTTTTTAAAATTTGTGTAAGACTTTCAAAAGTTTGAATGATACTGTTTGTTTATGATGCTGTAATTTTAGAGATAATAATAAGTCATGCAATTTATTAAACATCATTGAATCACTGTACTGTGGTATCAAACATTGGGCGACCATACAACCTCTTTTACCCAGACATGTCCTCCTATATCCATATATACGGTAATATCCCAATTTTCATCATGATGGTGACAAGTGTGAGGCACCATGTACTGTCTGTGAAGCTGGCATCTTTGTCAGCTGAAAATTTGAATGCCTGAAAATCTAACTTATACTTTAACTGAAATTATGAGGCAAAATCTTAATTTTGGCACCAGGGGAATAAATATTTATTTTCTTTTTATTTGTGAAGGTGGTGAAGCAATATCCACTTGCCATGGGGTGGCCCATTTCCACTAGTTTAAAGAAATTTTAAAAAAACTTCTTCTTTTTTTGTTAGAAAAATAAATAGTTGCCCATATTAAGTGTAAATCATGAGACAAAAAGTTGAAATTTTGAGATAACAAAAATCAAAATAATCAGATAATAAAGCCAAGATTTAAAAAATTAAATCAAAATTATGAGACAAAATGTAAAGATTTTGAGAAGCTAAAATTTTGACTTTTTTCTCGCAGAAGTTGGGACTTTTGATCCCAATATTTCTGTATCCTCTTGGACTCATTAGGTTAAAAAAAAAGAAAGAAAAAGTCACAAAGCCAGTTTTTCTATTTAATCTTTTACTCGCAGACATGGGATTTATACATAGTTTGTTTTTACATTAAAGAAAATGTGCACTTCAAACAGAGAAGTAGTGTTTTAGATCAGTGGTTCCCAAAGTGAGGGTCGGGACCCTTTGGGGGGTCGCGAGACATTGATAGGGGGTCGTGGAATGTGTCCCAAAATCGAAAACTATGAACAATTCCACATTTTGTCAATTATTGTAAGAATCAAAGCAAAAATATGGGTTAAAGATAATACGAAATTATACAAACAGAAAATGTTTTATCTGTTTTTCACATTTCTTTGTTGAAGTTTGATGCAGTGAGCACAGCAAAGTGCATATTAGTCGGTAAATTTTCTACTGATCAGTTAAATTTAGCATCCTTGGGATTTAATGTTTGTTTTAGTCTGTTTTTGGATTGGTCCATTAGTGTTGTACCACAGCAGGGGGTCGCCAGTCTCTAACACTGCCATTTTGGGGTCCCAAAAGTTTGGGAACCCCTGTTTTAGATAAATGTATGGGCAATGAAGCAACTAAATCATCTTTGAGTATCTCTGTTTGTTCTTGTTTTTGTTTCTTTTTTGCAGTATATCCAAGAGGCTAGGTATGGGGGTCCTCCTTTTGGGTTTAATATCTGGTAACCCTAATCCAACATAAAATGAGGAGCATACTTTTTTTTGTACTACTGCCCTAGAAACATAACCTCTAAAGTTTGGGTGAAGTATTGATACTTTCATTCAGCAGGTGATAAGACCTGTGGACCTACTATTCTTCCATCTCCGCTCCCTATGTCCACCAGGGTCCCTGATCTGGCTCGTAGCGCCCTGAGGACGTTCTCCACCTGGGCTGTGGTCGCAGGGACGAAGGGGAGGCAGATCTTCCTCAGGGCTGGAGACACAAACGGAGCAGCGACCGCGTACAGGGCGAGCAGAGAGCCCCCCAGCACCCCAGTGACGATGATACCCACACGGTTCCTGCTCTTCCCCTGCCTGACATCACCCCCTGACTGCCCTGAGTCAAGAAAAAGCTGCTCTTCTGACATTTTCTGGATGAAAAGATCCGTCTGTTATAACCACGGTGCTACTGTTGTCATGACACCAGAGACTACAGAGGTTAGCTGGTAAAGCTAACGTGCTAACGGACGTGACGTAAATAACATTAGCGTTTAAATTCAGACATCTTTCCTCTAAAAATAAAATGAATTCTGAAAAAACGACCTATTATCGGATTGGAAGTAGTCCTTTTAATCTGATATCCATGCTCACCACCACCACAGGGTGACCTGTGCAGCGCTGTTATGAGTCCGGACAGATGCAAATGATGCTCAAAGAAAGGTTCCGCCCTGCCCTTGTACCCTGTTGGTCAGCAAGTTTGTAACAAAAAGAGGAATGAACAAAAAGGAAAACATGCTCACATGAAATTACAATTTGATAATGCCATTCAAAAAAGGAAAAAGAAGACTTTATTTATTTAATGGATACAATTATAGAATCGAAGTATACTACCTGGCCACAAAAAAAAAGTCACCACCTGGGTTTGACTAAGCAAATAGGTTATCTTTCAGCTGGCAAAAGTTATTGAAGTTATGGCAGAAACTACTCAAATTGTGTTAAAAAATTTCCAACACATTATTAAAGACTGGACGGATGGTGGGGAACCATCATCTTCCATGAGGAAATGTAGTCAGGAAAAAATCCTTAATGATTGTGATTGACCATCACTTGAAAATTTGGCCCAATCATATCGGAGAAAAACAACCGTGGAGCTCAGGAGTATGTCCAAGAGTAAAAGTAGGAGCATTTCCACACACACAGTGCAGAGGGAACTCAAGGGATTGGGATTGAACGGCTGTGTAGCCTTATGAAAACTATTAATCAGTAAAGCCAACTGATAAAAAGGCCTCAGTTTGTTAGGGAACACAAAAATTGGACTGTTCCAGAGTGATGGGCGCATCAGGGTAAGAACAAGTAAGGGTGAAGTGATGCACCCATCATTCCTAGTGCCTACTGTACAAGCCTGTGGGGGCAGGACTATGTTCTGGGGTTGCTGCTGCTGCTCAGGTCTGGGTTCAGCAACATTATGTGGCCAAAGAATGAGGTCAGCTGACTACCTGTAAACACTGAATGACCAGGTTATTTAATCGATGGATCTTCCCTAATAGCACGGGCATATTTCCAGGATTCTTTGTGCGTAAATTGTGGAAGAGTGGTTCAGGGAGCATGAGACATCATTTTCATACATGGATTGGCCACCACAGAGTCCAGACCTTAACCCCATTGAGAATCTTTGGGATGTTCTGGAGAAGATGTTGTGCAGTGGTCAGACTCTCCCATCATCAATACAAGATCTTGGTGAAAAATTAATTCAACACTGGATGGAAATAAATCCTGTGACATTGCATAAGCTTATCGATAAAGTGCTACAGCGAAATGTGTGCTGTAATCAAAGCAAAAGTCCAATGAAATATTAGTATGGTGACATTTTTTTTGGCCAGGCTGTGGAAATACACCAGACAGAAATAAAACAGGAAATAATAAATGACATATAATACCAAATAAAACATCCAAAAGACTGTTTTTTGGATCCTCAACTTTGACAGATGTGGAAATAGTTTTTCAGTGTTTTTTTGTTTTCTAAATAGGAACAATCATCCCCAAACATAAAGGGAATATTACACCACACAACAAATCATTCATTATGACATGGACAGAAAAGGAGAAGAATAGTTCTGATGTATGCAACACTGATTTCCAGGCTGAACAACTGTTTCTCTTTTGCAAGAATGTTCATTTCTTTATTTGTCTCTTTTTTAATAGTATCAGAAATAGGTTTTTCTTTACCAACTCTGGTCTATTTTATGACTGTTGTGGTTCATGGAAAACTTCAGCACAAACAAAACATGTTGAAAAAAGAGCCCTTATTTCTGTTAATAAAACTAAAACCCATTTTCACAGTCAGCAAAGTCAGGTAACTGGACAGTGCCATGAATGCTGTGACGACCTCTTTATGTAATGTTCTTTGTTGCCGTTGAGCCTTACACTAGAAGTCATTGGACAGTGTGCGGTGGACAGCGTGGTCCAGACCAAGAGGACCATGGTGGATCTGTTGATGGTGCATGAAGTGCTGGCTTGTGGTCGGACCATCATCCATCATTAAATCCTCCTCCTCCTCCCCCCTGTACCCCTCTGTTCCATCCTGAGAGTAGCTATGCTTCATCACCAGGATGCTCCTCCGCCCTGCTGGTGTGGTGAGGTGGGACAGGTGTGGGGACTGCTGACTCATCATCATTGGAGGCAGAGGTGGCGGAGCAAGCGCACTCCCGTCGGGGGCGATGCCATCCCTGGTGCTCAGGTTACTGCGGCTGCCGTGGGCGCTGCCGTGCATGCTTCCTGCCTGAGAGCCGCAGTGGTGATCACGGATGCATCTGGAGGAGGAGCGGCGGAGCTTGTGGAACTTTTCATAGTCCTCTGCCAGAGCGGCATCGGTCAGGTCACCAGAAGGGGCGCGACGCAGAGTGCAGAGCTCATAGTGAGGGGGCTCGAAACCAGGGTGGAGGAGGGCGGGGTCAAAGTCATCTCTGTGGAAAAGGAGAAATACACACAGATTTGATGAAGATGTAGAAAACACTCACCATTACGAAAAGGAAGCATATGGTTCAACCTGAACAGATGATTTCATCGTCCTCTTTATATCAGAATATTTCTCTGAAAGCAATTTGTGTGTGTCTTTGTTACCATGGGACACGGTTAGATAAGAACAATAGAACAGCCTATCACCAATTAGAGAGTAAATAGCTTTATTCCTGTGTTATGACCACTTCCAAAATCTAGACTCAAATAGATTTTAAACTTTGACTGACTTGAGCAGTATACTCTTACAAACATATTCTCTTCCTGTTTTAATGAATGGAAAGTGTATGTGAGTTAAAATAATAATATTCACTCATACACATATTTGTTCATGAGCATTTGAGGCTGCAGCTGTTAACTTCTAATGCTACTACTACTACAACTTTTATTATTATTATTATTATTATTATTATTATTATTATTATTATTATTATTATTATTATTATTATTATTATTGTTGTTGTCATTATTATTATTATTATTATTATTATTATTATTATTATTATTATTACAGAATTTATTAAAATGAGCCTTTCAGGTCACCCAAGGTCACTTTACACAGAAATAAACAAAGAGTTAAAATACAATAATTAAAAGATTTATAATAAAATATTTCATATAGATATGTTATGTCACATTTTCTTATGTCATTTAAAGGCTTCAGTTCAAGTCAAATATAGAAGCTTTCTCCACTATGTGAATGCTCTAACTTTTCAGAAAATGTTCCAACAAAGGAGTTGAATACTTTATTACCCAATTAAAGCTCAACCATAAGACTTTGAAACAACTTGAATCATCAATCGTGTCTATAAAAATGTAAGCGTCTGTATCTGGTGTTCAAGTCTGTGTATACATCAAAGCCAATGCAGAACAAAACGCTGGTATAAAAATGACTTCTGTCTGTGATTTAAGATTTAAAAACTGAGGTGACTCTCAGAATTGGTTTGTTGATCAAAACAGCTTGTGAAGCAATACATATGTTAATCAGATGGGATGATCTGACCTGCGGATGATGTATTTCTTGCGAGGCTGTTTGATCTGGATGATGACAGAGATGATGAGTAAGATGACAACCAGACCACAGGTGACTCCAATGATGGTGAGGTTAGTGTTGTCCAGGGTGTCCAGGATACTGGCTTTCCTTTTCTCTAGTTTGGAAGATGAAACATAGACAAGGGATTTAATGATCAGCAAAAGCTCATTATGACTGATGGTGAGTTTTTTTTTGTTTGTTTGTTGTTTGTTATGTGCAGGAAGTACCCTTGCAGTGGTTCTCATCCCAGGGGTAAACACAGTTCTGGATGCCGTTGCAGACCAGGGTTTGGTTGATGCACATGTTGCTGTGGCAAAAGAAAGTTTCTCTTTCGCAAGGAGCTGAAAACAAAAGGTGAGAGTCGAACAAGTGAAACAAACATCCATCCAACCACATATACATATCAATCTGTCAAGCACAAACTTATAAACCTGTCTGCAGATGATCCGAGTGTGTCATGTCTGCCTTTACTTTGCCATTTTTTTTTTGGCACTTATAGGCAGAGCGACATGCCAAAAGAAAGATTGAAACGCAGTTACCTAGTGAAGTTTTTACAGTAGATGTTTTATGGCAGAAGTACTCGTTTTTACTTATAAATGAAGCATTAATAAAAAAAAATTTGGGAAGAGGAGGGAGTGAGCAAGGAAATGAAAACAGTTAAGTAGAATAGGGGGAAAAAACTCCATATATAGGTAGAAAGAACTGCGGAGAAGCAAAACTCCTCAATGTAATATTGTCCCTACCAGCAACACATCTCAATACTTGTCACTTAGTATATGTTGGATTAATTTCATTCGATAAGTTGAAAAGTTTTTCCCAAAAATCCTTTATTTTTGCTCTTCTGCACCACTGACAGTGAATTTCAGGTGTGTAACCAGGTCTCAGCCTCACTTCATTCTCACTGATGTCTTTGTCTTACAGTCAGTTTTGTTTCTTTCTCCAAGACCCTTTATTTAAAAAAAAAAAAAATAGCAGTGGTATTTCTAATTTTTCCATCACTTGGTGCCTGTCAAAGAAAACTTCTGTGGCATGGATTGACTCACGTTCGTGGAAGGTTGTGAAGAGGATCCTAAATTTACTCTTCCTGCTCCCTTCATCTGCCCACAGTCGGACCACGCCCACAGATGACGTCAGCATGACATCGTTGGCCACCGTGGAGCAGAACTTATTCTTCAGGTGCTCCACCGAGCTGCTTCCATCATAGATAGCCACAAAATTGCGTTTACACTCATTCGAGTTGTGCATCTCATACTCGAGAAACCGCAGGTAGATCTGGAGGTTTAAGGTAGGGGACAATCAGAGAGTAATGAACCAGCCTTTAACAGTGGGTACATCTTCAGTTCTTCTCTAATAACATGTTCTCAGAGGAACATTACTTCCATGTGCTTCAAAATAAATTCACCACTTTTTTTTATGAAAACAGACAATTCATCTGCTCTAATTCTACAATATTAACAAACTAAAACATACTCTACAGATCCATGTCACTCCACCACAACAGAAAAATGTGAATAAGAGCTGAATGTCCACAGACCCGAGCTTTTGGTGGAGCCTTAATGAACCACCTGCAGTCCACAGCCTCCGTCTGCAGAGCTCGGCCCTCTACTGTTATCTGAGCGGACTCCACAAAACCTTCTGGACCACCCAGCTCAAAATCACAATCTATGAGAGACAGAACATCCTTTATGAAATACTCTTTATTTTCAGACTTTTAGATAACAGTGATAAAAAAAACATGTCATTATTGTTCAAGGTGGTTGTCCATTCAAAGTTCAGACTGTCATCTATGTCATTATGTGATACCTGAGGATAAATACTCACATGGAAGAGCTGGTAGGTCACCAAGTTCTTTGAATTCAGGGTCTGAAAGCAGAACATAAAGATGTCACAAAGATGATCTAATTTTCTTTTAATGCATGTATCTAGAAGGCTTAAATGTCAGGATTAAATGCATTTTATTTAATCAGATTTCTTTGGATAAGTAGTGAACTCCAGTTGTTTCTGCAAGACCTCGCCTTATATTTCCCAAACATCTTAAGAAAACAAAATTATCTTGTTTTCTCAAGATAATGGGGTAAATTATTTCATTATCCCTAGATAAAGAGCTCACTTTCCACAATTACCAAGGTGTGCTTCTCATAAATAAGCAAAAGCATGAAAAAACACAGAAACAGTTTGTCCCATTGGCTCGCACAAACAAGATTTGCTTTCTCAACATGAATGAACTTTTTATCTCGAGAAAATGAAGACAGTACAATGTATTTGTTTATTCATGACTTTGTAGGGATTATGCTTATTTCAGCTTTTGGAGATAATACCTAGGACTTGTCTGTACAGTTATTTTATTTTATATTTTTACTAAAAAGACGAAAAAAATTATTGACTGAAACTTGAAGCGGTTTTTGTTTTGCAACTATGGTTGTGTTTTGTGGCAATCAAATGTTAAAAATATTTGCTCAACCCAAAGCTGATGCTGGATAAACAGAAACTTGATGCAAAAACAAAAAAAAAGAGTTATAACCCTCTCTACTTATGATGTCCACTTGTGTTTTAAATCCATGTATAAAAACACATGCTTTAAACTGACGTATGAAGAAATCTTGATAACAAATGTTGACCTGATCAGAATGATTCAAATATGCTCATGTAATATTCACTGTAATCATTCTTTTCAAAGAAAAGGTTAGAGGCCAAACCTACACCAAAAATAGCAGAAACCTCATATTGAAGATATTAAAGAAATATTGAACAACAAAATATAAAACGCAGCTGTCCTGGATTTGCATAATCTCGGCGGGACAATATTCCCTCTGCCCTCATCTAAACTCCCCTGATGCCCTTCATCAAAAAGAGAAAAACACACATTTCACATTAGAAAAGGAGGAAAAATTGTTCTCTAAACCTTTGTGCTGATGAATCTACTTGTGAGATGGATTATGAATCCTGATTTACCGGCTTACTCCAGGACAGATTAGGAACCACAAAGAGTGACGAAAGGATGATAAAAAATGTCACAACTTTCCTGTTTCAAAATCCCTGCAAAGTTTGATTTTGTTTCAAAGAAATCCAAAACTCAAAGAGCCTCTATGAAACCCTGAATAACAGGTTGAGTAACACTTGGTATCAAACATGTAAAAGAGGTGTATTCAAAGCAAAGTGGAGAGTGAAGGAAATCTGGATTTATAAATCTATTATGAATGAAGTATTGCATAATTACTGGATATCAAAGAGGAAACTTTTGATTTGTCATTGGATGTCAGAGGAGCAGGTGTTGAGGCTTGAACCAACTCCTGATAATCCTGTTGGGCTCTGCCTGTTAAGATTACTTACATTCATTCTTATGCATGCATGCATGTTGTGTGTGTGTGTGTATGTGTGTGTGTGTGGCTTTGTGCCTAATATGAAGAAAAAAGATGTAAAGATGAGCTTAAGGGCAGATATAGGATCTAGAGGATGGTTTATGTAAATCCTCTCCTAATATCGTTCCTATGAAGCCACGTGGTGCGCAAGAGAACATTGAACACTTATACAACCTTAATTTACAATACTGAAGGGAGTCAAAGCACATGATGTTTTGATGTTTAATACTTCATTGTTTTTGCTACAGGAAGGTCAGCTGAGATCATAAAACAGCAAAAGCTTCTAGAAGTTAATAGTTCACCATGTGGTTTGAGCTGCTCAGGTCTTAAAACCCTTCAAAAATAACATTAAGATTTATTCCCTATACTTGACAATTTATCTAACATTAGAATACAGATTATTACATTCATAAATGAATCAATATTACTGTTTTTAATTCAGGACAGGCAATATTTTAGGGGTTGCTGGCTGATAACTTAAACCTCACCACGTGCATCTTCAGCTTTTTTAAGACTAAGGGCCCCCTAACAAACAGAGAGATGGGGCAGGGACCCCCCTGAGTTTTGTGCTAAACTGGGCCCTGTACCATATGTTAAAGTGCTATTGTTTGTTTGTTTTTGTTGTTATTGTGTATCCAATGCAGATTTATTCTTATAATACCCATGTTAATTTGGAGGCTACAGTGAGTAATGTGATCTTGCCACTGCCATTTGTAAACAAATCATGCCAACTGATACCAATGCTAATATTAACAGTCTGTCAATGAATTACCTAAAAAAAATTAAACATAGAAGCCCTTCAGATTGGCATTTCTATTTCAAACATACATGCAGAAAAAAAATGGTGGCTTATCTGTGCCACTGCTATGCATACATGAACTTGTTATGAATTATTTGGAAGCATAAAAAAAAAATGCTCTTTGTCGTACACCATGTCTCATTATGCTCTACACAATAATGACATGTAGTATGTTTATCTTTAATATTTGTTCCTAAGCAGTTAAAGTCAAGCTTTATCCCCAGTAACATTAAAAAAAAAATCCTGCAGAGCAATGAATAAAATCATACAGTGCTCCTTTGTGGTTTTAAAAGTTCAAGTCAGGGTCAGTGCAATGTGTTGTGATGCTTCTTAAATATTGCTGATTTACTAAAAATGTGTTGAAGCATGCGTACACTTGTCTTATGTTATTCTCTCCCTCCACGGTGATGAGTTGAATTAGACAGGAGATTAGCATTTGGTAAATGAGACTCAATTCATGTGATGAGAACAGACTGAAATCCTGATCTGCCAATAAGAGGGAATAAAAGGGAGAGTTGATGGTGTTAATGAAAGGAGGGCAAAACATAATAATCTCACTTTCTGAAAACATAAATGATTAAAATTGCGCAAGAAGTAATAAACACTGGAGGATACACTGACTTTATTCTTACATTTGGCGAAATGTCACAGAAAATGAATGCTGTGTTTTCAGGAAGTAACACTGTACTCACACAAACAACCTCTGCCTCCAGCAACTTTAAATGTATTTATATGTGAGGAGCTCACAGGACGGTCTGAAATTGGAACATCCTACCAGAACAAAAAGATAAAGTGCAGAGGAACGATCACGTTAAGAAAGACAGGAGGGAGATAGTGGACGGCTGGATGGACAGAAGGATGCAGATTAATCTCTGCCCCCCCGTCAGTGTAGGTGGCCTATAAAATCTGCTGTTAATGAAGCCTCTGCCTTGGACTCTCTTAAGCTGCTGCTGCGGCTCAGCGCTGACAAGCTGTATTCCCCTGAAGACAAGCTTTCATTAACTTGTGTGTGTGTGTGTGTGTGTGTGTGTGTGTGTGTGTGTGTGTGTGTGTGTGTGTGTGTTGCAGGGAAACAAGTGCCTCCCACCACCCACACTTCCCCTGTCAGCTACAGCTGGTTTGCCTGCACTGCGAATGGAAATCAGGGCACATTCCCAGCAGCACGGCACCAGACCACTGTGAAAGTTTTAATAGAAAACTTTC
>RPOG01003423.1:0-64068 GCA_008086565.1 Thalassoma bifasciatum
CGTCCTCATTCAACATGTTAAGTCAGGGATTAAACAGCAGCTCCTTCATCTCCTCCCCTGCTCTCAGCCCAGGCTACACCCTGTTTGACCTCGTGTTTAGTCTCAGATGGGGGGTCATTAAGAGCTCACGCTGCAATGTAATGAAGATGTTGTGACAACAGCAGAGGGGTGAAGTAAAAACAGGCTTTAAGAGACAGCTGAGCCTCCACTCTGGGGACCAACAGGGAGGGAAATGATGGTTATCCACACTCCACTGAGAGCCTGATATTAGCCTGGATGGACTTGATGATAACCCTGAGAGCTGCACAGAGCCTGTCATAGTGCAGGGTGTTGGCTGTTTGTGTGTGAGGGGAAGATCAAACGAGTACGGTAGTCTCATTAAAGGTTTGCCTTTAACGTAGAATCAAGTTTGACGTGCTTTCAAAGCTGATTCTGAATCTCCACACGCTGAAACGAAACAAGCAGTGTGAGGAAACCTCTGAGGAAATATGATTAATTTGGCTCCGGCGGTAATTTAATCAAATACAAACGCTCTGCTGCCTCAAATGAAGCTAAATTCAAGGATTGTATGCATTCAGCTCGTTCCACGTTTGCAGCCGCTTCCTCCTTTTTGACTGCATTCATCATAATTCTGCAGCTTGTTGTTTTTCCACCGTATGCTCGCTGGCAACTTCAATGTGTCAAAAATGAAGAGTAATGTGCTGCGTCCAAGCTCCTTTATCCTCGTGCAGAGGCCGCTTTTGCCACCGTTTGTCTCATGTCTTCTGAATTTTTTTTTTCTTTCTTTTTGAACTGCTCGATCTGGTCCAAGCCAAAAGCACTTCCACATGCTGTCTTCCAGATCCAGAGCTCGGTGCCAGAGCGAGAGTTAGCCTCTCTTTGGACCGCAGCCTGCTCTAACCTCTCTTGTTTGGGAGCAGCTGCACCACCCTGTAGTTTGCAGTGAGAAACACCACAGGTATGCTGGCCACTCTGAGTCTGCAGCGTTAAACACCCAACACAAACTTACGTCAGAGCCCGAGAACATGAAGGAAGCTGACTTAAGTCATCCTGATTTACTAATGGCTGTATTCGATGTCTCTTTAATGGCGCTGTGATTTTACACTATTAGATGACATTACAGGGATGAGGCATGGAGCCTTGAGAGGTGATACACCGGTCAACTTGTGTCTAATATCAGTTACACACTGAAGGACTTTAAAAAGGCTTTAAACACTAAATTTGGGCAGTTGAAGACCAAAACTTTGCAGAAACTAGCTTTCATGCAGGATCTTTATTTACATGACTACAACTTGATTCTTGTTGAGATTATTCCCCATCATGCTCTGGGGGTAGTACCCAGAAAGAAGTGCATTGCAGCGGTTTGTGTTGTCTGCAGTGACTGAGACTAAACAGTGGTTCTCACAGTAGAACTAAGACAAAACTACTGTAAAATCTAGTACAAATACTGTCTCCCATCTGAATTGCTAATTTTGGTAATTGCATGCACTGTGCAGGAGATTTACTTTTTTCAAAGTTGGCAGTTTCGAGGATATTAAAATCATAAGCTCGCCCAATCAGAGGCACAGCTCAGCTCATGTGACTGACGGGTGCCCGAAAGTTATCAGTGGAGCACATCAGGTTTGTTAGTAACATTTACAAACTTTTAGTGGTTTACAAATCAGATGTCGTCTCTAGCACACTTGATGCAAGCAATTAAAGGTTTTGCACCAACAAGAAAATAACCAAAGTTACATCAAAGAGGTTGAAATTTCATTGGTAACATTGCTTGCAAGTTTAATGTCACAAGAACAGTGGCTACATATTCAGTCATTACACAAATAGGACCATTAAACCTTGCTACTAAGCAGTCGGATATGGATCAGTACAGGTCGACCAAAGTAAACAAAGCAACGATGGAAGACATCCAGCATATAGCTTTGTTTCAATTCCATGATCCCATTTTTTAAACAAAAAGAAAGTTAAAGAAAGTGTCTCTAAAATCCAAATCTTCTGTATTTCATAGCATTGTCACATTTTCAAAAGGATTCATCCAGTTCTCAAATACCTGTTCCTTTTGCACATTTATTCTGCCTGAAGAGAACGTTCATGATCTTTAAAACAGCCCAATAGGTTTACCGTAATAGTGGGGTCTTCTGCCATTAAATTTAACACTCTAGTACAGTGATTCCCAACCTGTGGTCTGTGGCCCCCTGGTGGGCCGCGAAGATATCGCAAGTGGGGCGCCAAATCATTTTCAAAATAGTCTGAATTTTAATGAAGGGTAGCTATATTAAGATACAGACCTACAGAATAATGTTTAAATATTAAAACTTGGTTACATTTGTAAGGATATTCAACATGTTCAAACGTTTGTACGTGAGAAAAGTCCTTGAAGAGGGCAAGTTAAAGCCCAACATGTAATATGACCCCAAATTTAACAAAACCCTGAAATTTGATTAAACAAATGTTGTATTTGCCAAGACTATAATCACTGACCCAACATTTAACAAGTTGTTAAATCGTGGGCAAATGACTATCACCTTCTGGGCTCAGCATCTGTTACATCATTGACCAGTTGTCACATTTCGGGTTTTATTACATTTTTTTTCTTACTTTTCGGGTCTTTGTTACAAATCAAGCTCTAACAAGGCGCTATACAGCCCCCATAATTATATGGTCAGAGGTGGGCCGTGAAAAATTTTTGAGACTTAAAAGTGGGCCCTGAATTGGAAAAGGTTGGGAACCACTGCTCTAGTAGGGTGTTAACTTGGTTCCTGCTAATCAATTTTTCTCTTATCAACATTAGTACAAACGATAACCCTGTGATTGACTCTTGTACCCCGCCCCTCAACCTAACACAGCTGAGATAGAGTCCAGCCACCGTGACCCTGAACAGGAATAAGCGGTAGAAAATGAATGAATGAATACAAATGGTCCATTTTCATTGCTAACGGCTGGACGCGCATACGGGCCCTGGATGTGGAAGAAAGATAAAAACCACCAGATCCCAAACGTTGGAAAATTATCTGTAACCTTTTTTTTTTTTTTGCAAGACCAGTAGTTGTAATCCTGGCACACTTTTTGAACCCCAGAGTCAGATTAAGAAGTAAAACACTGACTACATCTGTTGAACTTTTCTTACAACAGTTTGTCTGATACGACATTAACACTCAATCAACCCCTTTGGCGCTGCAGCTAATTTCACCACAAGTTTCTGTTTATGATCTTCTGTCTTCATCAAACGCTCGTCTAATTATTTCAACACTGTTTCCAGAAAGTTACTCAGTGAACTTTTACCACAGTGATTCAGAGGAATCAGACTCTCCTGATTTATTTATTATCCTAACTACTGAAGTGCAACCACAGGGATGTTAGACTGGCAGGGGCTGAGAGGTGAGCGAGACATGCTGGTTCATGATCCGACATCGTATAGAATGTTATACCGCAGGTTGATGAAGCCACTCTTTGACTTCCATGAGCACAAAACAAAGCATGAAAAACAGCCTCCAAACTGCCAGCGCATGAATCATCCCGCTCTGACATTGCTCTGCGCCCGAGGCCTGATTCTCAGCACCCCCTCTCCAATCTTTTCATCCATCCCTCCACCTCGTCAGTACTTCCCTCCTGTCTCATAAACGCGCCAGCCTGCTCTAGCAGAAGCAGACAGGGAGCCTGGAGGAGGGACAAAACTATTATCTCTGTCGCAGCAGCAGCTCGTGCAGGAGCTCCAACAGCAGATAGGATTCTCCAACACGCTGCTGTCCTCACACAGATTGCAACCCTCTGTCCCTGCCTCACCACGCTGTGACACGGCGTCCCACTACGGCGGTGGTTGTCAGACTTTTCTCCCTTCAGGGCACCAACGTACTCGAAACTGATTTTCTACGCTACTGTGTGAGCATGTCAGACAAAATGTGTCCTGATTGAGGCAAAGTAATCGGTTGTTTTCAGCTCTGCAAAAAGACGGTGTACAAATTCGAAAAACACAAACGTGTTTAATTTTCGAGACATCTGCTGGAACACAGTGAAATCTCTTTTTAAAGGTCAGACCCATGAGCTGGAAATCTGCTGAGACATAAAGACCCTTATTTATCAAACAACCAAAAAATAGGTGTATGCTCATATCCAAGCATAGATCGGTATTAATCAATCTGAACATGGGTGTAGGGGATGCTCATATCTCACGCTGAGTCTGCGTCTGTGTATGCAAGTGTCATGTCAGACGAGAAAGAAAATCAGTCTGGCAGAGAATTATTGGATCATATGAGCGTAGTGCATGTTTAGACAGATTAACAGAGGTTCACAGATCAATATTTAGGTACTTGAATTAGATATGACACCAAGAATGTATCTAACATTTCACTCTTCTACTGCCAATCTCTGTAAAATACATTGCACATGAAAAAACAGCTGGTTTCTTTATATAAGAAATGTGCGTTTCTTTTTTTGGTTTATTTCAAAAGCAGAGGCCGTTTTCAATTCAGAACATTCATAGGACGCTGGATCAAACTTTTAGAGTATTCTTTTTCTTTAAGAAAGCTGTATTGATCACAGGATTTACCTTGAAGATGACTGATTCACATGTGCTTAAACTTGTATATTAGCTATTGGCTATAATCTTGCATATTTACATGTATATGTCCGTTAATATGTATTGTCCCTATTTTGAAAATAAATTAGCTCCTCAACTCCTTAACTCCTGACAGTATCATCATATAAATTTGAACTGTGTGTGAAAAAGTGGACCATTTAATAACCATAATATTGTGGTCTACTGTTTCAGAATTGGGCACAAGTGACACATTTCTTGGCCAGGCAAAAAAATGTAAATAAAGTTCATAAAATCAGCTTGTAAGTTCACTAGTTAGCGATCCTGCATATTGAAAATGTTTTATCTCTGTCTGACACATTGCAGGTTTGACAGTTCTTCTGCTGCTTGTGCCTGAAACTGACGCAGCTGAAACCCGGTAAGTGCTCCACTCACTCCTCACTCTGTGATACGTTCATGCCGGAGTCTGATAGTAGCTACTTTCATAGCCGAAAAACATTTTTAACAGCACTTTCCATGTAGCTGACCCCAGTTGGAAGTAATTATTGATACTGGGGCTTCCAGTTGTAAGATACTGCTGATAAATTGATTAAACTATAAACACAGGAAGTGTAATTTGAATGTTTAAACTCTGCTGTAGTTTGGTTTGTCACATTGAAGCTGCTTAAGGCTGCAGTTACTTCCTTGCAGTTGTGTTTTTTTCTGACTCTCTTAAGCTTCACTTTTATATTTGCCAAACAACACCGCTTCATTTCTCTCTACTTTTTTTTGCTATGGTGTAGATCTTCAGCATGGAGAAGTCTCATTTTCTCCGTAATGCGTCCCTCCATGTTGTGAATTCTGTGGGTTAGGCTGAACCTTGAAAAATTAGGGGTGTCATTTTTAAACGAGGATTGTTTTCAGCCACCGGATTGATCAATACCTGATCAGGCGTATGTTTCATAAATCATGTGAATGTTGCCGTAAGCATGTTTTAACAACCAAATCTGGGCCAATTCCCACACAAGATTGATAAATGAGTGCCATTGTCTCTAATGAAGACAAGTCTCCAAACAAGAGCCACATTTACGAGCATTTCAACCATTCTTACTGGCTCTTTTCTGGGTGTCACTTTCCTCCAACACTTTTATTTTAAAGCACACAACTCTCTTTACAATGCAGCTGTATCTTCAGCAGTGCTGTTGTTACTTCTACCTAGAAAACAGACTCTCAGTTTCTGCCTCATTACCCTCATTAACGGCCCAAAGCCAGCAGAAGTGATAGAGTCAGGTCGTGAAGTTGAATCAGATCTTCTCAATTGAGCTCAAAGTGGACCAACAGGAGCAAACCGTGGAGGTAAAATGCTACAGAACTTCTTTTTGTCTGTTTAAACGGATGGAGTTTTAATGTGATGCAGATCAGCATTGTCTTATTTGTGGAAGCACAGGTGGTGAATGTGCAATTCATCCATCATCTTTCCGCTCTCCAGCCTCACAGCTGCCAATGAGGAAAACTTCTCAGAAAGGAGCTGTTACATAAAAAGGATGGTTTTTCCGGCAAGCTCCTCAGAATTGTAAACTAGATGTCTGGATTGTAATTTTCTTTTCACCGGAGAATCAATAGATTCTGCTGCGCTCCTGACTGAACCTGCTGAAGCGTGCTTCTCAGCCTAATGGACCCACAAGTTCCCATCTGTTAGTGAAAGACATCTCAGCGGGTCCGCTCCCCGCGCCGTGTCCACACACAGGATACTGAGCACAGACAAAAAAATGTGATGACTTTTATTGGGATTCCAAGACAGGGCTGGGACACGAGGGCGAGCGCATGGCCGTTAACCTTCGACTGTGAGGAGCAGAAAAACAGCTTTACGAGGAAAATGTTACAAGATGTTGTGTCACCATGTTCCTTTGTTCACTTTGTGGTGACCTTGCTGTTCCCAGTTAAAATACCTCACCTGTCACCACTAAAGTTTGAGTGTTTGGGAGTCTTCTCCTTGTGTTTTGTGACATCTTTTGGACATTGAAACACTCTGTAGAAATACAGACTAAATGGGTTAAAATACCTTGTTGTGTAGTTTGCAGATAGAGGTGAGGGTTGCAATTAAAGAGACTAATAATACAAATATTATTTCACAACAAAATGACATAATTCAACATCAGAAGTGACAATTTTAAAGAGAAAGACTAGATTTCTGAAAATTGAAATGAACTCAAGCATAAGAGAAAAATGCCCCGTTCGCTGGGTGTACCACAAAAAAAAAAAAAAAAAAAAAAAAGATCTGTCAATAAGTGCGTCTCTAAGTATGCCAGACCCATAGGTGGCAGTGTTTTTCAGTCATGAACCTGTGCCAGCCAATCAGAATGAATCCCTGTCATTCTGTCCCTTCTGCCAGGGATTGAACATAGATATATATAAGAAGGCTAGACTAGATGCTTTAAGGCGGAGTCAGCAGCGTCATCGCTGTGGCGGCCATCTTGGAACAGGCCTGCTCTGTACTGTAGTCAATGGAAATGATGATTATTTACTCACTAAAACACTCGTAACTCTCTGAATTCTTGACGGATTTACAAATGGATTGGTTTGTTACAAACCTTATTCACGTGGCTATGATTCAGGCTGAATTTTTAAATCGCAAAAAATTGTTTTTTAAAATAATCTTAAGTTTACAAGTTAATTGGCTAAATTTCTGATGTTTATAACACACCTAGCTGTTTGAAAATCGGTTGAAAATTGAGCGATCTACAGTTATTTTCAAAAGAATGATCGAGCAACCCTGTTCCAAGATGGCCGCCATGGGATGAGGTTACTGCCCATTGGCTTACGGTGCGCACGAGGCATCTAGCCTTGTTATATATATCTATGGGATATATCTATGGTGCCAGGATCTTTTGTTTTGACCGATAAGGTTTGCTTTTGATTTTTTGATTCTGAAGCCACAAAGTTGCTAATGCTAAGCTAACCGACTGCTAACTGGCTGCTGTTCCAAATCAGTGTACCTTATTTCACTATTTATCATCAACTTTACACACTCTAAATGCTCAGTTTTACTGAGTTTTTAGCGTTCAGCAGCAATGTTTCTCCTCAATGAGGGCTAACGTGAATGATCAGCTGTGAATACAGGCTAAAATGCTAATCAGCAATACAGAAATTAAAATGCCAAAACCATGCTAGATTTGATACCAGTGATTGGGATCAAGACAGCCCTATCAAATACCAGTGCTACAGTAGGTTGAGCTCAATTGCTGTATTAGTAGTTTACTATATAAAGTTAACAGATGATGTAAGAGAGAGCGACACGCCTGCATGAAAACTGCACGTTGCTGAATGTTATGAAAGCCTCCAAAAACAGACTTTGTCTTGAACAGTGGTGCAACTTTTCTGGATTTTGCAGTATTAAGCACTGGAAGATTTTAATACAAACAGTTCAGTTACCTGCTGTCCTGAAACTTTTTAAATCTACAATCCCATCAATGTGATACAAACTATTGGTGCTACTTCGAAGTTTTTTGTTGGTATTGCTTTCAATTGATGTCCTGAAAAGATTTACTTCCAGTAAAATTGGTTTACTGGAGTTGACTATTGTTAGCGGAGTTCGCACCACCACTTCTGTGCGGTTGAGGCCTTCAAATATGAGGCTAAACTGACTCATCTTTTCAAACTCTCACCAGCTGCCTCTAAGAGCATTGCTCTGATAGTTTTGGGTAACTTGATCTGTGACAGTCTGTGACTCAAAGGTGACATAAGTCAGACCTGTTATGTTTGGAGAAGCCACGTGAAGGTTTGATTATTTACACGGGAGCCACAAATCTGAACTTCTGTCCATCACGTTGGAGGAAACCTCGGAGCACAGAGGAGCTGTTTCATTCTAGGTGGGATTTTTCGTGCCGTCTGTATCCTTTCCCAACAAATCACCTCATGGGAATGTCGTGTGGTTAGTCTGATGGTCTGCAACTTTGAAAAGCTTCAGCATTTATTTCCTCTTCACTTCTTTTCCACCAAAGACCACCCACCTCCCTTCAACACAAAGACCATCCTCGATCCATTTTCCTCCGAGCTGCATTAAAACATCACACGACGGCGCATTATGAAACATCTCTTCTCGACAAGATGGAATATCCCTCTGTGATCAGACTAATGTGTTGTTGTCTGCTGCTCCCTTTTTCCTCCCCGTCTCCTCCCAAGCCTTTTCTCTGTCTAAATTATGAATGCCTTCTCCTGGAGAGCAACGGCTTTAACCAGAGCGTGGGTATTTAACTGAACATTTAAAACATTAGCCAGATACTTGGAGCGTGATGCCGTTTGGTGACAGGGGAGGATGGATTAAAGAAGGGAAACAGGAAAAAGGAGGCAGAGGAGGAGAGACGGGGAGAAGGATTCGACATGGGAAATACACTGTGGTCGCTCATAAAATGGTGAAAGCAGGAAAGAAAACATGTTCCCACTGACCGCACGAGGCTTTGATGGCACTTGATGAACTCTTGGGTGTGGGTGTAGATGGAGACAGAGACAGGGAGGTGGGCACCACGAGAGAATTGGCCAAATTCATCACCCACATGGATGAACTTAGTGTTTCGTCTGGCGGCAACTTTGACTCATCAGTTCATTTAACAGGGAGGAAATCTTTGAACCAATCAGTTAACCTCTTATACCCCTCTGAATCGTCAGCAAACCTTAACCCAAACCCAAACACTAACGCATCTGTCAAAAATCGGAATGCAATACCGCGTTAGAAAGCTTAGATTCTTCACATTTGAGTCACTAAGTTTGTTTTTTCAGTTTTCTTGACCAACAAAAGTGAATTAATGAAAGAATCACTCGGGTAGCAATCACAACAAGTTGGGCCTCCTTCAATGGGGGTCATTACATCACATCCTGGAAATTTACTCTCCTTTCCACCAGAGGAATCCAGAGTTCAAACATATCAAAAGTGTTGTTTCATCAAATTATTCCAAGTGGTGAAATTTCTCCTGTGAAGTCCGTTGTCTGTTTATCGTGTCCATTCTCATTAATATCAGCAGCTTCTCAGTCTTATAGCATTTCCTCCTCATTGTGAATCTGGCAAAGCTGGGAGTACTCGTTTTTCTTAAGGTTCTAGCTGCAAGACAAAAGTGACCCCATCCTTTTCTAGTAAGTTTTCATCCCAGGACAGCTTGTGATAGCCAACAACCGCTCCCTACTTGACTGTTAAAGGGCTTGCAGTGGTCTTCTGTAATTGCTCTATTAAAGGGAATTTCATTTGTGAGCAGAGCTGTCAATCACCCTACGCTTAACTAATAGTCTTACCCTTCACACAAAGCTGGCTGTGGCCATTAAGATCATTGATGAGACTTATTTATTGCCATGCATCTTAATTCACATTAATGCGTGCAACAGAGGGCGTACAAGTTGAGACTGGGAACCACAGTTTCATGATTTTTGGTGAACTTTGTCATGAAGAGAGCAAAGTTGACTAAAAAGAGGACACTGAGCTCTGACAAAGCTGGTTTTGTTTGTACAGAGTCTTCAATTGAGAGCGTGGACAGTGAGAATAACTCTGCCTGGTGTTTGGCCACGTGGGACTAAAAACTCTCTAACTCCTACAAGGATTTACCTTGAAAGGTCAAATTTTACCCAGATGTAGATGACAAGGTGTAGAAGTGATGTAGTGGATGTCTTATGTCTGACATGTAACGATTATCCAAAATGGTTAAAAAAGATGAAGAAGGAAAAAAATGTTTCAGCTGCATTTAGCCTGGTGTAGACTTTAGCCACATATTAAAGTGTGGCATTTTCTGAAGCTAGAGACTTTTTTTCTTTCAAATGAGGTGTCACTGGTGAATTTTTACTTTCTAGTTTGTCAGTTATAAGCTTTGAAGCATAGTAAGGAGTTAAAATTTTCTATCTACACTGCAAAAACAGAAATCTAAGCAAGTCATTATGTCTTATTTGTAGTAAAAATTGTCTTATTGTTCTTAATTTGAGCCACATTGACCAGACCAGCTCATAAAAATGTCTTATTTCAAGTTTTTTAAGACAAAAATGAGGTGTAAATTGCTTGTAACATCGCAAAAAAATCTGCCAATGGGATAAGACGAATTCGCCCGGGAAGTTTCTTGAAATTAGAAAGATGTCTTAAAACAAGAATCTTTTATCTTATCCCATTGGCAGAAATAATTTTTACTTTTTACAAACAATTGATGTCTCATTTTTGTCTTAAAAAAACTTGAAATGAGACATTTTTATGACCTTGTCTAGTAAATGTGGCTCAAATCAAGAATAGTAAGACAAATTTTACTAAAAATAAGACATAATGATTTGCTTAGATTTCCGTTTTTGCAGTGTACATTTTCTTTGCTGCTTTCTTCCGTTAAAAGCCTCGGGCATTACGGCCTCCTTCACCTCCACTCTGTGATGTAACAAGACACAAAGCCGAGTTTATTTGGACACACTCTACAAACAGGAATCAAATGATTCAGCCAATCAGATAAGTTGTCACAGATGTGCTTGTGGGCAGGTTTGATGGTCAATTAATTAGGAGACATAAAACCCACTTCCTGTAGGGGTCACTGTCCTAATGGGATTAACCTCTTAAACGACTCCTATCTGGCTTCTTAATCTTATTTGTTCATCCCCGGCCTTTACATGAGTCTCCCGAACAACCTCCGTGCACATCACAACTCCTGCAAAGAGCCAGCATAACTTTTCATTCCCCCTGTATCTCCAGAAGGTAACCGCTTCGCCGTTATTCCCCCATGACCTCTAAATTTGGGACTCCTCCTCGAGTAAACACGGTAATCAGGTTTCCCCGGCCTTCAGCTGAAGCTAATTGAAGATACTCAACTGAGAACTCGATTGTGTAAGTGTGATTCAGTTAGTGCCCGGCCTAATTAAAGTCTTGGAAATGACCTCCAAAGTTCTGTGTGGCATTAATCAGCTAAGACACCTCATCAGGGTCTGAGAGACTCTGCTCCCACATGGTATTGAGTCATGCCTCTGTGTGTGTGTGTGTGTGTGTGTGAGTGATTTCCTGTTCTTTAACCCTCGCCACAGCTCTGACAGGATCAGCCACACTGCTCTATTGACAGCCATAATCCTACCTCCGTGTTCAAGCCGCCATCGCATGCCACCTTCCCGATACGGCACACGTTCCTCATTTCCCCGCGCCGTGTGGTCCTCGCAAGGAGACCTGAGTTGTTTTTACTTACACCCCATCGTCCCCTCTCTTGGGGGCCCCTTTTTTTGAACAGCTTATGCAAACGTTTGCCTGGATCTACGAAGGTAATGCATGCGAGTTTTGATTAAAGCGTTCTCTTATGTTCTTTGGCTCCGAGCTGCTCGACCATTAACGTCTGTGCCATGAACAAATGGATTGCACGCCAATGCCAGCACCTTTCCTCTCCACCCACTTTGACTCTGATCCATCCCGCTACTCATTCAAATCGGCGCCTTTTAACGCCTCTTAATGTGTTTCTCGCCGTCTCTTGACCTCCGAGTCCATATCTTCATTTAGAGATCACTCATTTCCTTTGCCATTAGCTGATATTCTGTGATATCTTCAGAGTCTTCTTTTCAAAAGAAGTTCTCTTTTAAATAGACTGGAAAAGATTTCCCCCTAGGTCACAAACTTTTGAGGAACATTAAATCCAGGATACATAATCATTAAAGAGCATAAACAGTACAGGCCAAAAATTTGGACACACCTTCTCATTCAGTTTGCGTTTCCTTTATTTTATGACTATTTACTGGACTGACTGACTTCATTTCTTAAAATAATGATAGCCACTCGTTTTTCTTAAGTTAGCTGATTGGTTCTTGTCATAATATGAACTTTAACAGTTGTCCAATAGGGCTGTCGGCTGTGTATTAACCTGACTCTGCACAACACAACTGATGGTCCCAACACTGCAAAAACGGAAATCTAAGCAAGTCATTATGTCTTATTTGTAGTAAAAATTGTCTTATTGTTCTTAATTTGAGCCACATTCACCAGACCGGGTCATAAAAATGTCTTATTTCAAGTTTCTTTGAGACAAAAATGAGGTGTAAATTGCTTGTAACAAGTCAAAAAAATCTGCCAATGGGATAAGACGAATTTGCCCGGGAAGTTTCTTGAAATTCGAAAGATGAAAGATTATTTTTACTTGTTACAAGCAATTGATGCCTCATTTTTGTCTTTAAAAAACTTGAAATGAGACATTTTTATGACCTTGTCTAGTAAATGTGGCTCAAATCAAGAATAGTAAGACACATTTTACTACAAATAAGACATAATGACTTGCTTAGATTTCAGTTTTTGCAGTGAGCCCCATTGATAAAGCCAGAAATTCCACTGATTAACCCTGATAAGGCACAGCTGTGAAGAGAAAACCATTCCAGGTGAGGACCTCTTGAAGAAAAGGCAATTATACAAGAGGATCCAAAGCAGTAATCAGAGTAAAGGGTGGCTATTTTGAAGAAAATAGGATATAAAACATTTTTTCAGTTATTTCACCTTTTTTTGTTTAGTACATAATTCTACATGTGTTCATTCATAGTTTTGATGCTTCAGTGAGAATCTGCAATGTGAATAGTCATGAAAATAAAGAAAACGCTTTGAATTAGAAAGTGTGTCCAAACTTTTGGCCTGTACTGTTTATTGCATGTTAAACTGTTGAGCAAATCATAGGAAAGTAACTTGGAAATGAAATTTTGAAAGAATTTTTAAAAGTAGTGAGCTACAGGGTCTCCCCAAGATGTTTACTTCTGCATGAAAAATTGTCATTTGAGCATGACACCACAGAGAGACAGTCCTGCTGATTCTGCCTCTGTTCAACATTAATGAACATGGAATTTACTCTTTAACTTCCCACTTCTTTGATTGAATTTACAGTCTCTAAACTGAAGGAATAGTTACAGAAATCTGCATGTAGCGTTCCTAAATCAAACTATCCTCCAACATGTTGCACTCCTGACACACCTCACAAAGACAATCAGTCGACTGCGCTCCGTCTCTCCACCTCCCAGACTCCTCTGCGCCTGCATGCTTACTGCGACCGTTTTCTGTCTTATCTCATTTTCACACAGTCCCCCTCTGCAGCTTTGACAATTTTCAAACGCCGCTTTTGTTCATAGTGCTTGAAAAGAGAGAACGAGATGAACGAGACCTTGGAGAATTGTAGTACCATCACCGTTAATGCAGGCACTCTCCATCTGCTGTCAAACGCGATGTTGCATGCCAAAGAGGCGCCGTGCCACTGAAAGTTACACAGAGCTGTTGTTTGTTTAGGATTGCAGATGCATGAAGGTATTCTGTAGTTGACAAACGCTAAAACCCCTGATCTGTGCAACCAAAACGTGTCCAAATCAACCACAAGGAGATTTAATCAAAGGCGTAAACCAACAGTTAGAGATTTTTGATGCCATAGTTTGCTCCTCTAGTGTGAGGAGATTGACAGCTTTGATTGGTGACTTGGTTGGCAGCTTCTCTGTAAGTGAAAGACTCAGTGGAGGAGTCTGGGTGGAAAGAGCAAAGGGAGCACATCTGACGGAGAAGGAAAGAAAAGGAACATTAAATCATCAATAATCTTCTCCAACTACGTAAACACAGCTCTTCAGATTTCTTTCTACTTGCTTCCATCCATGACACTGATTCATAGCCAGGGTGCTGCTAATATGTTATGTCAGAGGAGACATGAAAACTGTGGAGCAAAGTGTTTCCACAGCTGGTCTCCTGCTGCGGCTCGACCAGGTGGACTGCGGTCGCACCGCAGGAATCACCATCAGTCATTTACTACACCTGCCAATCAGACGGTGCTTTGGCTTCACTGCTCTGTGCCAATCACGGCTCCAATCCCCTGACTTTATGTTTATTATCCTTTAAATTAAAGCTACAAGCTGCCATCACCTAACATATATTTGACACTTTTTGGAAAAACTTGAGAGATTTGGCTCCACAAGAGTCTAGATACAACCATTTCTTACTTTCATGCCCAGTATCTACCTTTTTTGACATCTTTATAGACACTAAATGCACCAGCACATCATTATGCAGCTCTTCAAACAGACACTTAAAGTTTCTAGAGAATTTTTTGGACTCTCAATGCAACAACTGAAAAAAATAACTCAAAATATCCCTTTATAAAACTTTGAAGATACAGTTCTCTTACTGTTGGAAACAGGGCTGCACATTTTTTTCAGTATCATCATTGGCATATAGTGCATTCATATTGTTTTGTGATATATTTGAAGCCTGTCTACACCCAATAACATCACTAATAGTTCTGTGCTTATTCAGCTTTGTCTTCAGTCAGATTCACACGCCATATTATTTTGCGAACTGCCATAAAACTTAAAACTTTTGAAGTGTAAATCTGTTGCTTAAAGTTTGATTTGCTTCCTGCTTCACTATATGCCTTGTCTTTTTCTGGAAATGTCTCTAACCGTTACTTTTCATGGATTCACGTGTGATGATTCAAGATGATTCAAGCCGACAATTAAGGCAAAACGCAGGAGGAGGACAAACTCTGTGAGCTACTGTCTCTCTAGCGTTGGGTGCAAGCTAAAGGGGGGAAATATGTTCATAGGTTTTCAAAACATCCCCATAATGTCATATATTTAGTCGCAGAGAGAAACTTAAATGAAGGAATGCAGGAGTGCGTCATGACAGCTACTACAAGACTTTTTAAAATTCACGATTTGTACTTTGGAAATAGTTGAAAGGCTATGAAAATCAGTCCATAATTTCAAAATAAACCATGATCCTATAATGCTAGCTTCTTATCTGGGCCCCAGATTATTAAAGATGAACTAAAGGTGATCTGAAATCAAGTATGACGCTCTTTTTGGAAATCGTGGACATCCTGCCCTCTGCTTTAAAGAGAAGGACCATCCTGCCTCCTATCAGCTCAAAGTTTGAAAGTCTGGATCTATAATACTATTGGGGATACTCAGGTGTCTGTGGCATTGGCAGCTTTCAACCTAAGATTATTACGACTTTCACGTCTCATATTTAATCCACTGATAACAAAACATCCCCAAACCACAGCATTAGTTCTCAAATCCCCCTTAATTTGCATAAATCGATCTGTTATTGGCATTATGGGGATGATTTGGCTCACCTAAAGAGTGGTAGAGAATATCTCAGGAAGAAACTTCCAACATCACAAAATGTGATGAAGGTCAACGCTGAAATTGTAGAATAAAATAAAACCCAGTTGAAAGTGCTGAGTGTGGAACGAAAGAATGCTAAACAGCACATTGGCTTTTTGGTTCCAAACTTTAGAAACAGAAGCAGCTGCCTTTCATGAATATTAATGAGTCAGCTTTAGAGCCTCTGCTCTGCTCTGTAGCACTTCTCCGAGTATTTATACAAAGTTGTGTTATTGATCGTGAGCAGAGAGAATCTGCACAGGCTGCAGCGGAGAAGTCTCAGTGACTGGTTGAGGCTGGAAAGGTCAGTGTTGACAAATGAGTCTGTTAATGGGTCAGTGAGAGGGGTCGTTAGCCCGCAGGACGAGGTGAAAGGGTCAAGTTTGTACAAACACAAACTGTTGCAGCTACTGAAAGAAGAGACTTTCAGTCTCAGATTCCTCTGTGCCAAAAATAGCTTTTGGAGAGTTTGTTGTTATGGAATAAAACAAACAAACTCTCATTTTTTTCCCCACTCAATGCCTCAAAATCAGATCAGTCTCGTAAAGCCTCATTTTATGTGGATGTTTCAAGATATTTTATGTTAGTGGACAATTTTCAAGTTAAAGGCTAACGATGATTATAGCTGCAAATTTTCTTGACTTATTTTTGATGCTTTACAAATTCCCATTTCACACTGTTAGAGGTTCTAAGTAGAGTTTCAAAATCCTTTAAGAAGAAATGAGAGAGAGACAAAAACAACATTATTGGGAAATATTTTGTTCACCAGCTGATCAAAAGTTTAAAACCACAGTTTTTAAAAGACAAAATCTGCACAAAAATGTTGACTCAACCTCATTTTCTGTCAGTTTATTACACTTTCATGACCTTCTGATGGCAAAGGCTAAAAAACTGTCTCTCTGTGAACGTGGTCAGATTGTCAAGCGGCAAAAGAAAGGCCTCTCACAACGTAACGCCATCGCTGCTGAGGTTAGACGCAGTAAGACAGACGTTTTGAATTTCATCAAAGATCCTGAAAGTTATGTGGCGATGTTGCATGGAGCGTCCTTCATGACTGAGGGCCCTGGTTCACAAACAAAAACTTCTTCCACAGGAATAATCTCACTTTTTTGGAGCATCCCCTGATCTAAATCACATTGAGAACATTATGGGATGGATGGAGAGGGAAGTTTACAAAAAAGGACGTCAATTCCAGACAGTGGACGCCATCTTCACCACTTGGAGCAACGTTCCCGCTAACCTCCTTGAAACACTCAACAAACTAATTTTTGAAATTATCAACAAAAATGATGGAGCTTCGAGTTACTGAGTAATTTTTTGAAACTTTTATTTCTATTTTAGGGATTTTTCAGGTTTTTTAAACTGTGATCCTGAACTTTTAATCAGCTGATAAACAAACCAATAAAATGCTTTCTCATTTTTTTTGTCTCACCCCCATTTCTTCCTCACCCGTTTACTTAACATTATCCCTTACTCAATGATTACAACCTCTAGAATATATGTAATTTTTTGCCAGAGTGGTAAAGTGTGTAAAGTGTGTTGTGCCAAAGAGGAAGCAGCTTAACTCTGGCGTGCAGGCTCAACGAGTGCAGATATATTCTATCGCTCCATTACCTCCCTATTGATTGAAGGGTTGGATTTGATGTGTTAATCCGCTCCCCCCCTGTGAAAGATTCCTGTCTTTTGAGACACTAAACACACACGCACACAAATGCACACACACACACACACACACAAGCACTCGCGCTGCCTAAAAAAAAAGTAATCAGCTGAGAATTCTACAAGGCTTCTCATTCACCTCGCAGTCTCCTGAAAGCCTTTGATCAAGAAGTGCTTAGGTTTCACATAAACGGTTGGATACCTTTCAGAGACCATGCTAAGCACACAGCTACTTTGGGGATTTAGTCGACTTTAATGCCTGTTTTCAGAGCTTCTCTGTGGTATTTGAGCCAACACGTTAGCCGAGGTGCACGGCGAGTTATGAACTGCCACACAAGTGGATTTCACAGCGGCCGATGGATGCAAGATTTGATGAAACACTGGCTGACGTAGAGTTACATTCTTTGTTAACGAGAGAACAATACAACAATATAGATGCACTACTTTCTTTCGTGCCTCTAACTCAAAGTCGTGCAGGTCAAATCCTCTCTGAATTAATTAACCCCATGTCCTCTGTCCTCTGACAAACACGCCTCATTTCCGCCGGCGCTGCCCCATTTTCCTGGCATTTGGAGACATCTTTGTTTGGAAACACTCTGCTGGTCTCCAAAGTCCCGAGACAAGGCGAGTGAAATGAAGCATTTGGAAATCCTTATCAAAAAAACATGTTTGTGAGTTTGTCGGCCGACTGCTCGAACTTGTGTGTGTGTGTGAGAGTGTGTGTGTGTTTGTTTGTCTCATAAATGTGTGAGCTGCTTCAGAATACCTCTGTGACGTCTGCACTGGGACCTTTTGTTGTCTCTGTCTGAAAGTCTTTAGCCTCTTTGCACATGAAGTGATTTTTTTTAAGGATCTGCCTTTCACACGTGACAACGGGAAATTTTTAGCAGCAAACACACTCTCAAACTCAAAACCCCCCCCAACTTATTTCGTTTGTAGTATCCAGTGATGCCGGTAACAACTTACTCAGTAACTTAGTCGTCACTCAGAAACACATAACTCTAATATGACCACTTTTTTCAGTTAAGAGTAATCTAATGCATGACTATTTCCAAACCAGTAATCAGACTTAAGTTATCTATCCATGTCACTGGGTTACTTTTTTTGTCATTTTCTTTGATAAAAAGATAAACTTGCTTTCTTCTTGGTTCTCAGGGGGTGACGTCACATCTGCGACAAATCACGTTTTCAGCTTGATGGCAACTCAAATGTAAAACATACCAAACAGCCAGTGACACAAACGTCAACAACAATGGAGGGAAGAAAGAGACGTGTGATTTCTAGCTGGAAATACAGTCACTTTTTTGAGTTTGTATCAGCTTAAGATGACAATATTAAAGTTTGTTGTCTTAATTTTTTATCTTTTTTCAAAATCAAGTGTTTGTGTTAAGTGAATTCACAAATGACTTTCTGTATTTGATATGAAAACATTTTTTGTAGGAAATAGTTTTTCAAGTTGAACTTAAATGTCAGGAGATGTTACAGTTGAAAGTTAACTCCCAATTAAGTGGATTTAACTTATAAAGTGACTTGTAATCTAACTTACTTTTCAAATAGAGCAATCAGTAAAGTGAATTAGTTACTTTTAAAGGCGTAATTAGTAATCATGTTACTTTTTCAAGGTAACCATGGCAACAATGGTAACATCTCTGGATCTCTATGAGGAAAACTTTGATCAACAGTTGACATTTTTGCCAGTTTATGGGTGAATTTTGGAAGATATACTCTTTCTAGAGGGTTTTTTTTATCCAGCAGTTAAGTTCAGTGCTCATTCTGGGATGCTATATCAACAGATAAAATCAAAGAATATAGGTTAATTTTTTTAATTTCATGATGAAAACTAATGAGTATTGCCAACATGCCTTGGTTTTGAACAAGGGATAAAATCCGGTTAAGAAAAAAAAAGCCTATGCAGAAGTGTCAAAAGTAGCTGTTCATCAAGAATCTGCTTTAGGCTTGCTGTAGAAAGACTAAAAACTACACAAAAAAAGACTTTTTCGGCGCTAAAAAACATATTTACTGCCTGGTTCAAAAAAAGGCTGATGGTTGATGGTCGGGGCCGATCATGTCGCCAGAGATTAACAAGTGGGTATAGTTATTTATCAATCTCAAAAACAGAGAAATAGTAGTCCTTTAATTGTTTTTCAGTGTCTGAAATAGAGTGAAAAAACATTTATTCATGACCTTACCTCACGTAAACATTGGCACACGATTAATACATCAAGGGTATTGTTTGGTAGCTGCATAGGGAACATTAGGGGTAAGTTTTGAGTCTCTTTTTTGTTGCGTTAAAGGACGTTATCATCCCATCAAGCTGTGAATGTTCCTGACTTCACCTGTTGTGGAGAATGTCTGAATAAATACAGTGTGATCTGACTTCACCCAGTTTATTCCAGGACGAGTGAAAGATTTTCCTTGGCCAGAAAAAATATGAATACACTGAGTCTCAAAAAGGTAACCCTAAATAGAAGCAGAACGTAGCGTGCAACAATTAAAACACATAAAACTTTAAGTATCCACGTTTCTGAGGACGTTGCGTGCTGTGTTTTTATTGAATTATTGACTTCTTCCTCCGGTTTCTTCTCCTCTCTTCAGTTTATTTCTTTCCCTCCAAACCACAGTACGCCTCAGCGCAAACCTACACTTCCACTTTCTGTTGTTTACATACACATCCTGACCAAAATAACACACCAGCTTTCTGTTTTCAAGTGGAACTCCCTGATTTATTGCCCCGTCTCTTCCTCTGTTTAGAGGGAATCCTTCCACTTTCACTAAGACAGCGGCAGATTTACCTTCGGGCTGAAATGCACAGCGTCTACGTTTTTCCAGTGGCCAGCACGGCGTTGACAAAAAAGCAACACTCACATTCAAGCCTGGCCACCCCCCCCCTCTCTGAATCAAAGCGCAGAGCAGTGAAAGGTTAAAAGCTCCTGGGGCCTGCAGACACATTTTTCAGGGGGGCGGGTAATAGGATCAGGGCTTCCATAACTCCCCAGAACAGCCAATCCTCCCTCGTTTCTGCCCGTTCAGCCTTCAAAGGAAAGTTAGTGCGTGTGTGACGGCTGGTCAGAGGGTTAAGAGGAGAGCGCATTTTTTCGGTCACAAACTCAATTTCCTTGGTGAGCTGAAGAGGCCATGCTTTAAAAGCCGGAGCATAAAGCCCATTTAATTTGTCCCACATATAGCATCCTCCCAAACCTCTCACTCAGACCAAGTCCTGCTCGAGTAAGCAGCGGGAGAATGTCAAACCAGCTATTTTCAACCTCACATCTTAACCTTTTGTTACTATTATGAAGACTTTACCTAATATTCCTGTGTCATCCATATTTCTGAGAGGAAAATGTGTCTGCTAAAATAATCCCAAAACTACTAATACCTTGATTTTTTGAAGGGAATGCTCAAACAAACAATAACTTGTATCCTCATCCTGAGGCAGCTTTACCTAATGTTGCCACCCCCCCCTGTATTGACAATTTAGCACTTTGGTCAACCGTGGTTGTTTTAGTCAAATATGTTTTTATTGAGAAAAAAAAATATTGCATACATTTTAAATATACATTCATGTCTCCTTTTACAATTTTCTGTTATGGATTCCATTTTTATATTTACCATTATATTTAAACATTTTAACAAAGTTTTTAGAATCAATTGAAGAACAAAGATAATCGAAAACGAACAGAAGGAAAGGGAGAAGCACAGTTAAAAAAAAAAAAATCTCCATTCAATTTCATACTTAATACTCCATACATACTATGTGTACTATGATATTTGAATCCATTGCCCCCCCCCTTTTTTATTATTATTACTATTATTATTATTATTACTACTATTTTTTTTTAAATTTAACTATTATTACTTATCTATTTATTTTTATTTATTTGTTATTTTCCTCTCTCTAAATTATTTAACCGTGGTTGTTTTAAAGTGCGTAATAAATAGAGCATTGTTTTCAGTGTTTTTAATTTTTAAGATAACATGTTTCCCAGGGTTTTTGATTATTTTGGGCAATATTTCCATTTGCATGTGTCATGAGTAACATTATTAGAATATTTACTTAGTTATAAGGTAGATTTTTGTTTGTTGTGAAAAATAAACTTTTAGTAACACTTTAGATTAGGGAACACATATTCATTAATTTGTAGTCAATAAGTAATAATTAGGAGTTAATAAATGGAAAAGTCTGAATTCATGGTGCAATAGATGTAGAATAAGAGGTTAATGCATGCTTAATGAATAATAATTAGGGGCCAGTAAGCTACTTATATGCATGTTAATAAGCACCTAGTTAATGGTGAATATGTGTTCCCTAATCTAAAGTGTTACCAAACTTTTCAATTACTACCAAAAAAGTGTTGATTTTATGTTTTTGATTTTAGGAAGCTTTACAGGAGTATTTTCAGTGCAGTGCTCTTTGGTCAAATTTTAGTTTTAACTAGGGCTGCAATAATAAATTAATAAAAGTGGATTAGTAAAAGCTTCTATGGCATTTTTCATAATCGAGCAACTATGGTACCACTTTGTCTTTGGATTTTTATTCCCCTTTTCTTTCTTTTGGTTGGATTTAGTTGCAGTTTTCAACTAGTGTATTACTGCTACCTGCCTCCTAATTGACCTGAAAGTGAAACGATTGAGGACACACTTTATTTACTTGGTTTTTTAGCTAACGTTGGTCCTAATATGATGTCATATCAGTATGTTTTCTATTATTCTGCACAGTGTCGCAAATAGTTTGCAGTTTAGCTATATAAATTGTCATCATTTATTATATTGTGAAAGCTTTAACCTGTGAAACCTGTATTTTTGATGCATAAAAATAAGCAAAAATAAGTGCGACTTATTGAAGAGCGGTCTCAAAAACTCATGCCCCCCCCCATGCATATGTCAGTGCCAGGTCGGAGGCACCCCAGTCTAAAAGTCTGGACATACCCCTGCTTGTAGATGCAGATTCAGATTCGCTTTATTGCCAGCAATTAGATCAGGCTCTCATTGCAGGTACGTTATGTTGCTTTGCCCGTCAATGGATGGATTTATGCTGAGATTTTTTTTAAACAGGTTATAGTCATGTTATGTTGGATCTTTTGTGGCATAACAGAATAATAGCACAGAAATTTTTCCATACAAAAAGGTCATATCAAGTCATTAAGCACACTTTTCCGTCTTTCCTTCTTTTTGCTGGTGCCCCAAGAATTTGCCTATTCGACCTCTGGCCTCGTCTTCGTGCCCCGCTTATATTTAGTCTGTAGAGCTGAATTTTCACAGGGTCTCATCACAGGATGTATTTTATCTGTAGTTATTTCCACCATCCTGCTGCGTGAGGCTTTGACACTGTGGTAATCTGCTCTAAAAGTAACACAGCTCACCTACGTGGCCTTTGTATCACATACACGCCTGTACAATGTGATCAATTATCACCGTGCCCCTGCGGCTTCATGCCCGAGTGCCTGAACTGCTCGTCTCATGACTGGAGCAAATACATTTTAGCCGTCATCACTTGAGCATGAACGCTGTCCCCGATAATTAAAAGAGCTCCATTGTCGTGCAGCATGCGGAGCCGAGATCGGATGACGATGACAGGGCGAGTGTGGAGCGCCGGAGTAGGTGACGAGGGGGGCCGTGTTCCTGGGGGTGACCTCGGCCAGGCTCCGCTCGCCAGCTGCTGCCTGAAACGAGACACCCGAGCCCCTCTGCTGCCATCCACCTGGATCACTTACCTGACACACATATGCTGCGTGCACACATGGATACAGATGCAAATGCCAACAGTATCTCTGTTCCTGCACAGAGGAGTCATCCACAAAACGCTCACACACTCATCTGTTAGAAGGACTTAGTCTAGAAGCTTTAAGGAGCTTTTTAGGGTCTAACTTTTCAATTTCTGATTCATCTTCTGCCTCAGAGCTAACTCTGCTTTAGCCTCAGGATAGCCACATGTGTGTGCTGTTCACTTTACGACACATGGTGCTGAACAGCTGCTTCTTTTCAGCCGGTGGTGACGATCTGAACCCAGAGGTCACTGAGTTCGGAGGATCACAATCTTCAGCTGTCAATCAAGAAATCTGGAGTTATGCAATTTCTAATGTGTAATAGCACAGCTTGCTGTTTCTGTAAGTCAAACAGATGTAACCTTTTACCACCTGTATCTGTGTGATTCAAAGACACAAGAAGAAATAGTGAAGAGCAAAACTTGCAGTCCCTGAAATGGCCACTAGAGGCTTCCCACAAGTGTGAATCAATTCCTGGGAAGTAAAGACATCAATAATTGTTTTTCTTGGTTCATACAAAGCTACTTTGGGTAGAAATAAGTAACGTGTGTGTTTTTCTATACTTTTTTTGTAACGGTTAAGTCGACTACATGGCCTCACGTTGTCATCATAGCAAGTCAACACCAAAATTACATACTGGTTTAACAAGTTTTAATGTTAGTGTTGGCTTTAAATGTTGTTTATTTGTTGTCTTATACAGGAGTGATCATACTACAGTTTGTTGACTTGATTCTGGCTGCAGAAATTTTGGAAATGGACTTTTGGAGCATTAAAAACACATTTACAGCCAAAAAAGTGACCTGGGTCTGAAACACCATTTTCATTATCGACACACAGGGTGGATGTTTATTTACCTCAGTGGTTGAGAAGATATTATGATCACAAGTTTATGAAACAATAAAACTTATAACAATATAAAATATTACACTTTGTTGCCCATACTTACGGGTCCGTCTTGCACTGAAGCGCTGCAAACTCTGGGGTAGAATTAATTAATACAAACAGTCAAAACAAAGAACAATCATGATGTAAACAGAGAAGCATTCACCAATTATAGGTTTGACCACCTGGCACAACAGTTATAAATGATTCAATTCTGGAAAATCGTTTTATATTTCGCGTGAACACAACTCAGCAAAGACTTTTAGCCTGGTGAAGTTTTCTTTGTGAAACCTTTCAGGTCGAGGCAGACTGATAGATCACGCTGGAGTCAAAGTGTGGCGAAATCCTCCAACAGCTTTTGTAAATGATCCTACGCGGCCTCGCTGATTACTGCGAAACAAATCTATCACCTGATTAGTCTCTGTGGAAACACGGCTCTTTGGGAAAGGGTAACAAACTGCCATAGCTGTCATATTTAAGAGTGCAGGGGCCTCTACATACTTCACACAATGGCTCGAGTGGCACTCTCATTTGTCAGAGCGAGACCAACCTTAACTAAACGGTGAAATGAGGGAGTGGGGAACAACACCCCCCCCCTCAGGTTTGGTGGAGTGACAGAATGGGGAGTGACGCTACATAAACACTCGGTGTTATACGTCTGCTTAGCGTTAACCACTTCTCTACTGATTCAGGTTGAAATGTGACGGTGGAATTGAATTCAGTCGACCAAAAAAGGTTAAATCCACCAACAGCTCCGCAGAGTGGAAATCCCAAGTGTGCCGTGACCTGCTCCACCAAAATGCACAGTCTGAGAGGTAAAACTGAATCAGTCTGTAACACCTCATAAGACTGCTCCAGGCTACTTCATCACGCCGGCTCTCTGTGCCTGCTCCGCTCTCGCCCTGGGTGATAAATAATTACTCATCGGAGCCTTGACTTTTCTTCTGTGGTGTTTGCATGCTGTCCCCTCGCTCAGCACTGCGCCACTCCGACAGCGTCAATTATTAACAAGCTGCTTTTTGCCTCAGTGTGTACTCTCTGTGTGTAGTTTTGTAGCTCTGTGTTGTTTCCAGGGCTCAGAGTAAACCAAGGTGTTGCAGGGGGGGGTTGCCGAGTTTTCCTGTTTACTTTGTGTGTGTGTGTGTGAATGTGTGTGTTTGAGGACCTCTGAGCTTGATGGGCCAGCGTCTGTAATGAGTGGGAGGTAAACAAGGGCAGGTTCTTATTTATTCATAAGGCAAACAGAGACTTTGCAGAGAATGGGAATACAGGCGATGATTAATTTAGAGCTATTTGTTTCAGGGCTTACGGGCTAATTTCTCTTTAAGATGGCAACATCTCTTCATCCAACTCTGTTTGTTGACGCTGGAGAACATGTTCAGGGGTAATTGTGACACAAATGATTACAAAAAGAAGTAGAGTTTTATGACTTAAACTTAAATTGGGTGTGTATAAAGTTGGATGACACATCTCTACACAAAAGTGAAGCCAAACTTGCGCGAATATTAAAGCCAGAGTTTGCACTGTTCGGATTGGCAGATGGAGCTTGTAACCATCTAAATTACACGTGTGCTGCCCTCTACAGGTATGCAGTGTCAGTACATTAATTATTCCGTTGAATTAACTCATGACAATGAGTTTGAGTTGTGTGACCCAGTCAGGCTTCCTTAGCTGAATCCATAAATTTTAATGTAAAATAATGTTTCCATATGTGCCACCAATAATCAGCTGTTTTTACAGGTAGGAAAATAATAGTGAGAGCGTGACTATTTCCAGTAGCTTGTTAATATATTTACCCCCTCAACACCTAAGTTTAAAACAGGCCACCTGGACTTTTTTTAGATTGAAAATGTTGCTTTGAAATCCTATCTTCTAGTTTGTTTACATGCGCAAATGGTTGAAGAGTTGAAGCACCGAGAAATGTTTGCATCAGTTATTGTCTGTAATTGAAACATAATTAAAAATGGACTCCTTTGTTGTTTTTTAATACCCCAGATATCGCAGTAAAGCTTGTCTTACTGTCTCCAAGGAACAGTTAAAACTTTCTCGCAAGCCCAAACAGATAAAGTAATTTAAAAAGCACCTGTTGAATGGGAGCGCCACCATTCCCATGAGTTTTATAAAAGTTAACCAGGTTAAAGCTTGTTGAGATATAAATTAATCAAACAAAAGGCATCAGAATTGTTCAATACACAACAAAACAAATCAAAAACAGTTGTGAAATAAATATCAAGAATAACAGCAAGATTGAAAAGGTGTGCCATCTAATTCAAAACAGTGAAAAATCCCAGTTAGTGTGATTATTTATTATATTTTAGTATCAGGAAACAAAAGAAATTCCAACTTTAACCCTTTATTGCCAACCATACCAAGTCTGCTAGTGCAGATCTTTACATTTTGTCACGCTGTCGTGTCATTTTGTTGTTTAAAACTGTTGCTACACATCAATACAATCCTTATATATCAAACTGTAATTCCCAAAATTGTATATGTATAAGGAATAATTGATCCATTGTGTCTGGTTTCAATTTACCCTTCGTCAACCAGCCTGTCAAACTAAAACTGAAATCACATATTCATGCTTCAAAAGTTGAGTTGGTTTAGATGTAACCACACACACACTGTATCTGGGTCTCTGAATAAAAAAAAGAAAACCATGGCTGTGCACATGCCCAAACAACAAGTTAAAGATGCGTCTTCCTGTCGTGACCGTGTGACTAAAAGACTCCAGCGCTGAGTGACAGGGCCTCCACTAACAGGGACTAACTTCTCCTCCCGTGTGGACGTTTTGGGCTCTCAATTCTCAGACGATCTGGCCGTGTTGTTTAGACTTCTGTCACCCTGCTTTCCATCCACCAGGAGGAAAATTTGAGCTTAACATGAACACATCTTTAATCATGTGTCAGGATCAGTTATCGCTCTTTGAAAAGCAGCCGCTCGCTCTGAAGGAGTGGAGATGCGTGAAAACTTGGAAGTCAAAACACACATGTCTGGAACGAGTCCCGCTCCCAGACAATCTTAATTGCTAATTTAGTGCGTTGTCTGCTGTTCTCTGAGCGCTGAAGTGACAGTTCAAAGAGCACTGCCTCATTCTTTACGATTACTTCTAGCATGCAATCCATCGCTGGGACGACTTCTCATCACGAAAATAAACAATTGGTCATTTTTTTTGAGAATGTATCAAAAGTAAAACCAATATTTTTGCTGCAGCAATGCTAAACGTCTGATTATGTGCTGTTTTGGGAATTTGAGGTCTCTCTTTTCTGTCACATAAAGTCAAATCTACAGTGTGGTTTATAAACTCAGCGTATGAATCCTTCTGCTGGGAATAATTCAGTTTTTATTTTCCCATATAAACCAGCTTATGCATGCTATATGTGTGTTTAATGTGAGTGCATATATGTTTACCGGCCTGGAGACATGAAACACGGGTATCTTCTTTACATCTGCACAAAAGATAACACTTGAAAGGTTTCTTTGATGATCTTTCTCTCAGATAGACTCCATGGCAGATAAAGCCAACTTGAAATTGAAAGTGCGACTCAGTCGCCCCCTCGGCTGTTTTGATTTAGGCTGTGTGCGGAGCGTGCCTGGCGGAGATATTTGCTCAGACTTGGCCGGGGATTAAGGGCTTCTCTTCTGGGATCCAGAGAAAACAGAGGTCTGATCCCCTCCATGTCGCTCCGCGGGGCACAAGTGGGTGGCGACTGTGTTTGTGTGGATCCCACTTGGTCAGCACGTGTGCGCACACGGACGACTTTGTATGTGGATGACACAGACGAGTCTGCATGTATGTATCCGTGTGTGTGCCAGTGCTTCTGTTTCTTCAAAGCCATCTCTCTGATCCCTTTACTTCATCGTTTTAGACGCTCTGTATGATGCTGAGGGCACTTCACATGCAGCCACACACACTCAGTCTCTGAACCTTGTTTTCTAAAGCTGGCACTTGTTATCGTGCAGCCCACCCATCCCTCGCTGCACTTCTCTAACGTCTGCATGTGCAAAAACACACTCGGAGTTGCGTGTCAGGAAACGGGGGTCTGGATGAGTGGGGGGTTTTTACAGCTTAGTTTGATTCAAAGTGAGGGCGTGTGCATGTTAATTGTGCACAGGTGACTCCTCGCAGGTGCCTGCATCTTTAAAATGCCACATCGGAGGAATGACTTGAATATAGGATGAAAGAAAAATAGGATCAAAGGGATTTGCAAGACTACCAGAAATGCCTGTCTTTCAGCAGTGGCACGCCCCACGGTCGAGAAAAGAAAGAACAACATGCGGTCAGCTGTTTTTCAATAGACGAACTGGAATCTCTCCGCAGGTTCGTGCCGTTGATATTGAGTCGAATTCTCCCTGACAGGGGTGGTCTGCACGCCGTCCCGCAGCAGATGTTGTCGTTCCATTTTCTCTTTCATAGTTAGCTGCTCTTCAGAGAATCAAGCGGGAGGATGAAAAACTGTCTGTGTTGATTACTGTGAGGGAACCGCTGCTGACGAGGCCCCGCTGACCCTCTCAGAAAGGAAAAACAAGCAAATTGAACAAGTCAACAAATGGACATGAGCCGCCGCTTCCCTCGTCCCCTGAGCGGGTCGTTAAAGTCACAACATGGGCTCAGCACGCTGAGGATCAGCATGAATGAGCTTCACAGAGACGGAGAGTTTCAACAGGTTCCCTCTTCTCATCGCGGTTCATCTGCTAAGTGGCTGTCAGAGCGATTTTTCAAATCAGTCAGCAGGCTGCAGGCAGGAGGAAAACACCAGGAGATCCCTCTGGCAAAGAAAACAGAGGAGGAGTGAAGAGAGGAGGAGAAGTGTGTACGGGCGATAAACACAGGATGATATAAAATAACAGACTGAGGCTCATGGGATGGATTTCCTGTAAACACAAGTATGTAAAGAGTGCAGGTTTTCTGAGCCGTGACAGAAGTTTCATTGCTGTTCCTGGCTCACAGTTTGAGGCGATGGAGAAGAAGAGAGGCGACTTCTTGCTCTGTGGTGTCAGTCAGGTTATAATGGAGTGTTTGTCAGCGTGTGCTTCATAACAGAAACAACCAGAACATTTATGAAATTCTCAAGCAGCAAAACATATGAGATTATTCAGCAGCTTTAATCTCTTTAGCCTTCCTGTACCTGTTGTTTCCTGTTGTCCAGCACTTAAAGCAAAATCTTGAGATAATTAGTTATAATAACACACCTTAAGCAAGTGCTTAGTCATAGCTTTACTCAATAATCTCTTATTAGACTTAGTATGAGTTACATTCACCAGACAAATCCAGAAATTTGTCTTTTTGGGAGACGCTAAAGATAAAAATGACGCCTGAATTGCTTGAATTAAGTAATGATGGGTTTGAATACTTTACCTGTGCAAGTGCTGCTTTTGGTGACACAACTTAAACTCATACATTGTGACATATATGACCCAGTTTTTATTTTTGCCTTATTATTTAGCAGGTAAAAATGTAATTAACAGGATACAAATGTAGATCTTTTTAAACAATGGCTTCATCACACTGAGTTACAGAAACTCTCCAAGAACATATAATTACACTGAAAGTATAAGTACAACAAATAAACAACTGTCTGCTACACCTGCGACTGAGAATCCGATGGAATGTATTTATCAACGGTTACGTAGCTGCTATTTAAGGCTGTATTCAGACCAGAAAAGTCCTTTGGTCCACTTGTTTGGTCCGGAACAAAAGCGGACTTTATTTTTTTTTTTGTTTGGTGCAGTTCGTATTCAGATTGTACTTTTAGAAAGTGCACTATATTCTGTAAACACATTCACCTGTGTGACGATCGGTGCTCTCATTGGACAGCACTGACAAAGGGCGGCACACGGAGTACAGACCTGGAAATGGAGGTAAACATGGAAGTCCTTCAAGCCCCTGTCCTTCATTTTCTCATTAAACATTGTGAAAACGACCACATTTTTGTGTCTTTTCAAGAAGTTGGACAATGTGCCCAAAATATCCAGGAGGCACAGTGTCTCCTCGTTGCCCCATGTCTGTCCACGGCTCATTGTAGCACGTAGGTTGTAGCATTAGCAGCAGCAGGGATAATTTTTCCACCTGGCTACGGTGGCTTTATGAGCCCAAAAGGCGCATGTATCCTGTTGTTAGTTCGGCTGGACCTTGGTTTGTGTTCATACCTGCACCGGAGAACCACGAACCGCACCAGAGTTCGTTTGGAAGCGGACCACCTCAAAAAGTGGGTCTCGGTCCGCACCAGGGTTCGTTTGTCTATTCACACCTGCATGGAAAGTCCGGACCAGCGCGGGAAATGAACCCTGGTCCGTTTAAAGTGGACCAAACAGTCCAGGTCTGAATACCACCTAAATGTGACAACAGGCAAGTTTTGTTAGTTTGTAATGTAGTTTAGCCGTGGCTACATTTAGAACTACTCACAGCCCAGTGCTCTGAGATGTGTCCACGATATGTAGCGTTAGTGGATCCTGGTTGTGTCCTCCCAGTGCTCATCTACCAGCTCCAGCCTCACCAAGCAGAACAAACGTAACCTGGCTCTTCATTTTATTGACGGGCTATCAGGTTTGAACAGATCACTGCAGAATAACTGCTGCATATGGACAGGTTGTGAACATTAGCACAAACAGCTTAACCCATGTTTCAGCCTTTAGCCCGTGCTCTATCACTCTCTCGTTTAGCTTTCTTCTCGTCTTCTGTCCCTTTTCTTTCAGACAGTCCAGCCTCTGTTTCTAACTTTGACTTGCCTTTTTCAAAATCACTTAAAAAGTCTTCACAGTCCCTTTAAGTCCAGTAATTCAATTTTTACTAAAGATAAAACATAAACACTTGCTTTGGTTTCAGTCTTTGCAGTGTGTCACTAAGCTACAAGAAACTACGTTTAAGTTCTGCATGAATATTTATGATTTTTATTTCTACTCAGACACACTACAAAAAAAAATGTACTTCTTTCTAACTTTCCTGACGTTTCCCAAAAAGCCGTGGGTACCTTTCGGCTGCCAAGTAGCTGCCAGGAGACCCAGAATGAGGCGGCCAGATTGCACGCGTCTTTTAAAGTCCTCAGTACATCCTTTGGCGCTCTGCCCTGAAGCCTGGGCAGAGCTGAGCAGAGACAGTATGCAGAAGGTGTAACAGCGGAGATAGCACTGAGGAGTGACGGAGGCTAAGCTTGAAACGCTGTGTTAGAGTCATAATGAAGAACATACACAGAGGCAAGTGGAAATGAATGTTTACATATAACGTTTTTATTCAAGGAGTGCCTTAAAAATCTCAACAGCTTTAAGAAAAGAGTCAGAACAGCACAGAAAGATATGCAACATCATCCCCAAGCCCGAGAAATCTACAGTTTATCGGCTTCTTTCCTCGTTCTGACTCCAAACTACGTCGATCGTCTGCTTTTTGAGGCACAGCTCCTGATGGAGGATGGCTCACGATACAAAAAAGACACAAATTGGGAACTCGGCTGTTGTTCTCATGCTCTCCAGGTTTAGAAAGACTTCCATACACACACACACACTCACACACACTTCGCCTCGTGGCAAGGAAGGCCAGTGACATCAAGTGTATTCACTTCACGAGGAGAAGGAGGCATGTTGAGGGAATTTGAGTCACAGTTTTGGGAGGTCACTGGATGTGTGTTATCTTTATCCTTAACTTTAATATCTGAACAACCCTTGAAATCACGAACACACACTGCCCCCCCCCCCGCATAGAAAAAGCATGTTAAAGACCTGAAATTAAATGAGGGTAACATGTTTTTAGTGTTAAATATAAAAGGAACAAACCCTAAAAGCATGGGAAGAACAATAAAAAAACAGAGTTACTCCAAAAACATACATACTGCTCGTGTACTTCTTGAATAAATACATTAAAAAATACATATATCTTATCTGTTCATATTCTTTCTGCTAGAAAAAAAGTTAGAATTTAAAGCAGCTATGTATGTTTAAAATATGGCATTAAACACTCCCTTTTTATCAAAGTCCCTGGACACAACGTGATTAGACACATCTTCATAAAGAAGCACTGCATACGATATTTGTGTCACAACTTCAAACTGAGAGAAAACAGAACAAACAGCTTTGCAGAGATAGTGCAGGGAGATATAACACAAATCCTCGACATGTTTCTGGAGTCAAAATATCTCCATGATTGTGGATTAGAGGCAGCTAAAATGGAAAAGTGAAATATTGCATATCTGGGGAGGGACTGGGGTGGGGGCCGTTTCTCTCCTGTTACAGCCACGTATTGCTTTTAGAGTAACTGCTCAGGATGAAGTCATGGGAGCACTTTTTACAAGAGAGAAAAAACAGATTCTGAGAATTAAATGGTGAAAAAGAAATGATTGAGTGATTTTTAAAGCTCCTATAAGTAACTTTAGGTTTGTGTCAAGTTTAGTGCCCCCTGTTGACCAAGCAAAAGCAGTACATGCGGAATTTTTTTTCATTTGTTGACATTATTATGCTTTCTGAAAACATTCAGTCTCCCATGTGGGGAGTGTCACAAACTGTCTTATTTTTAGTAAAAGTTTTCTTTATAGTCTTAATATTTGCCATATTAACACGACCAGTTCAGAAAAATGTCTTATTTCAAAATATAAAGATAAAAGTGATGTCTGCTTGTAAAAAGTACAAAAAAAGAAAAAGATTAATCTGCCAATGGGGTGAGAAAAATTTGCTTGTCATGTTTGTTTAAATTAGAATATTGGCAGTTCTTTTTTTTTTTTTTTTAACTTAACAAGCAATTCAGCCACCATTTTTGTCTTTAAATAACTTGAAACAAGACATTTTTCTAGACTGGTCAGGTGAATGTGGCTCATTTTAAGTCTCAAAAGATGTTTTTCTTACTAAAATAAGACAAAAAAACTTGCTTTGATTTCAGTATTTGCTGTGGAGCACCATGTCCAAGTGTTATACATAATTATATCCGGACTGTATCAAATCAAATCTTTGCTCTAATCATATTGTTGCATTTGTTTTGCTGTAAAAAAAAAACATCAGTTCAATCTCAGTCTTTTTTTCTGACAATCTAAAAATTGCCTCACAGGAGCTTTAAACAAAAATTAATGAAAGTCACATTTTAAGAATAACCCAATGCTCAAAAAATAGACTAACCACTAAATAAATATAACATATAAATATATATATATATATTAAGTGTCTGTATAAATGTATGAAGTTGTATATAAAGTATGTATTATAAAGTGAAAAATATTAAATTAGAAATAAATTGTTGTTAAATGTTAGAGAATTGCAATAAGATGAAAAGATGTGCAAGTTTTTGGATTGTGTTAAAAATCATAAATAAAACTCTTTTTCTTAAAGATATATCATAATGGCACAAAGTTATTCACGTTTGACAACTTTTTAAAGCTCCTGTCAGGAATTTTAGACTATTTCGTACATATTGCGATTAATTATGAAATCACACCAAAGAGATAAATTTGTCCACAGTGGACAGCAGAGTGACCCAAACTGAAAAATTGCCCAGTGGAGCTTTAAAGAAAAATTCAAAGACATTTCTTTGAAAAAAATCAAATTTTTCTCCCCTGAAGTGCTCCTAAAACTCCTTCGCAGTATTTCTGACTGCTCTCAGTGTCAGACACTAACACATTCAGTCATCCCAGCCAAAGAAACGCCCCGTCATCTGGTAGAACTTCATGTTGAAGGGTCTGTAAAAGTCCCGTAGCCTCTGCACCACCTCAGGGTCAATGTTCGGGTGGGTCCGCCCTTTGGTTTTGCCCAGGCAGTGCGGCTTGCTGCTGCCCTCGGCCTTTTTCAGGCACGGGAAACCCTTGGTCTGGTTAAAGTAAAAGTGTTTGTCTGTGATGATCCTCTTGAGTCCCAGGAAGTCCTGAACGCGGCCCAGCTCTCCCGCCGGGTCGCTGATGAGCCGCTCGCCGCTCACGAACAAAATCTGCTCCATGGGGAAGTACTGCAGCCAGTTGTCCAGGTGTTTGGCGTAGATGCCGATCTGGATGGCGCTCCACGAGGTGTCGATGAGACCCGTAGTCCTGTTTTTGAAGGTGAGGCTCTCAAAAGAGGGAATGTCAGGTTTCTTAGACAAAGTCTGAGTGTAGTCTGAGATCGCCCTGGTGACCGGGTCCCTCACCACCACGATGAGCTTGGTGTCCCGGGACATGGCGGAGATCCTCGCTGGGGCCTCCCTGGTCACAAAGTAGCTGGGGGTTTTCTCCATGGTGATCTGGCCCTCCAGGGTTTTAGGCATCAGATCCCTGAGAGGAGGGGAACAGTGAACAGGTGAGATGTTTGTTTGATCTGCACTCGGGACTTAATCAGAGTGAAACCATCACAGTTATAAAACTAAACTCATGAAAACTGAAACTCAAATCAATCAAAATAGCACATTTTTGGGAGAAGATTATTTGATTACTATAACTGGTGCTGTTAGTGATGGGTAATAATCTAACAAAAAAATGAATAGTTTCCTCAATAACTGTAAAGAAAATTAAAACACTCATAACGGCTCCATTTCCAATTTCCATTTTTTTACTCAGATGAAAAATGGGATTAATGGATAACGGGAGTTTTATCTGATTTTGGCATTTTTATTCTGGCAAAAGTTGCATGACCCGGAAGTGAACTTAACTCAACTCAAACTTTTTTTTTTTCTTTTTAATTTTACTCAGACACGACAGGAAACAATTTGTTTTCTTGTTCTTTCATTCTTGGTTTTATTTTTAAAATGGAATGAACGAATGATATGGGTCCATGTTTGTTTTGGTATTTAGATTTTCGTTTCAGAAAAGGACATAGAAAAATGAGAAATGAGGGTTTTTTTGATTTGCTTTTTGATATTCAAAAATAAAAATTGGAATTCAGAACTTCTGTCTTTATAAAGGAAACACAACACTTTTAAAAATCAGGGTAACACTTTATTTGAAGGTGGATGCATAAACATGACATGACATCTGTCGTTACGGCCAATTATGTCACCTTTCATGCAAAGTTGACAATGTTTGTGGATGTCTTTGTTGTAAAACTTGAAATTTAAAACTTGAATGTCAAGTTGTGGTAACAAAGACACATTTTTTTGTTTTTTATTTTTTTTCACATCAACCGTGATGTTAAGACATTCTTGTGCTGATAGTATGCAGATGCTACCTCCCCTGTCACATGTTCCTGGATGTAGCCTGGGGGGTTCTGAAATCAAGAAGGGGACTCCCCAGGGTCCACTTGAAGAGGGGTATTCTTCAATCTGCAGTCTCATAAGTGTAAAGAAGAATATCAACCCCTGAACCCCATACAAGGGCGGTGCTGGTCATCAAATATTGATATCCGAGCCTCTCAGCATAATTGATCACATTCTTGTCTTTTACTTACAACAAGTGATGAAGGAAATTCCTCATTCCCTTTTTCAATTTACTCAAAGATTTGTTTTCATAATTCAACCAGTATTTATTTAAAACATGATTTCAAAGTGATGAAAATAGTCCCATAACTCATATCAAGTTCACCCACAAACAACCTCAGCGTCAAAATTTTTTGGCGAAACTCCTCGAGTCCTTCCTGCCAAGATCTTCCAAAAAGGATGGGAACAAGCTAATCCATTCAGCCACGCCACCCTTTTTCTCTCCGATCCTCTTCTCCTGCTTCTCTTCTGCCCAGCTGCCTTCAGGACAGTGACCTTAAGCAAAGCGGGTAAAAGCAGCCCATGAATGATTAACGCGCCTTTCCTCTGCCATTTAGAGCCTCTGCAGAATTCAGCTTTAAAATTCACCAAAGTACAGAATGCAGGCGTCAATTATTCATCTGCTTGGCTGCCGCTGCTTTAAGCGAGGACTGGTGCTGACAAAGTGGCCCAGGCTGCTCCCAGGGTAGACGCAGTTCGCCGCCCGTGACAGAACTACTGAGACGCTAAAGAAGGGAGGCCCTCTGAAAGTCCTGAAGACTGAAGAGTGCTCGGCTCTCCCATGTGTTGTGTGTATTTAAAGCTTGAGCGCTAGCATGTGTGATCAAAGTGCAGCTTCTTCCTATCACTGGAGGACTTTTTTCTGATGTGATGGGCACAGTTTTTTCTGCCTGGCAGTGAGAGGCTGGTAAACAATCATGCTCCGTTTAACTTACACAGAATGAAATGAAAGGCGGGGAACTGAAAGCTTTGTCGAGGGAGAGCTTTACATGAAGAGGCAGACGTAATGATTGCACCAGATGCATCCTCCGGATTCAAAGAGGAAAATGTAGTTTGTTTTGGTCCTGATCTTTTTCCGACCGTACACTTTTGGCTTTGGTTTGAACAAAGCAGCAACCTCAGATGTTAAAAAATGAAGCTCGCAGAAGTGTTAGAAGTAGCGGCCACTTTTGACTGGCTCCAAAAGTCTGGAGGACCCCATAAATGACCATCTTTGGAAATACACAAGTTTACAGCCTGGTGCAATAAATAGAATCTGAATAGCCCGTTTTTCTATCCTTACACGTAGTACCAAAGGCAAAACCTTGCTCAGCGTATGACCTGAAATGGATCTAAAAGCCTTGAGTCAATACCTTCGGGCCAATGTCAAAACACATCCATGCCTTGTGGCTGAGCATTTTCCGGGAATCCACTTTGTGAGGAGCAGATCACGAGGTCAGCACAGAGGGGACACGCAGGAAGTGGTCGATAAGAGCAAGAGCGGCAGCACAGGTGCACCGATGTTCCGACATCCGCCCACAACACTGACCGTCACCTGACCTCCGCAGTCATCTCCGTGTCTCCAACCTCGCCTCCGGTTGTGTAAAGAAGCACAAGGACAAGGCTCCTTTCCTCTCACATTAGCTCTGCCCCATTGCCCCGAGTGTCTACAGTGAGGATGTGTAATGGCGCTTTGAAAAATCCCTGTAACATCAGGTACTGCAGTGGCTACCCAGCTGACGAGTCGATACCAAAGACCATGGAGACTGATTATTGATTAATGGGGAGTTTCAGGCTGCTGGCGTGAAGGTGGTCTCGCTGAGCTACTTCCTGGCGACACGCTGATTGGGGACGACGAGACGACTGTCACGGCTCTTATAGAAGCGACACAACTTCATGGTGCAAAAGAGAACATTATTGTTTCATGAAAAAGAAAGGAGCCTGTACTTAAGGAGGCATCCATATTTGATGGTGTGTTGGGCTTGTTCTGTGGCGCGGTGGTGGGTTTGATCAAGGGAGTCTGGGGGGAATTTTCAGGGTTGGTGTCCAACATGAGACAAAAATCTTTGAAAAGCTGAAAGTATGGAAGCTGAAAAGTAGTTATTTGGTCGGTCAGTGAGTGATTTTTGGGGCTTTTATGTCTTTATTTAAGGAAAGAACAGTAAGAAGAGCAGAAACTGAGAATGGGAATGTGGGAAATGATCTGTGGCAAAAGCAAAAGGTTGGGATTGAACTTGAGTCACTTGCTCAGATATTTCTTTCCTCCTCTTTCAATGCAGTTCATTTCAAATTGGTGCCAATACTTCCAAAGATTAGAGATGGATAATGATACCAATGCCGCTTTCAATTCTCTTATCAATTCCACCTGTGAATCTTCTATAAGTAAATAAATATTAAATTGGTCAATGGATCTGGATATCTCTGGGCGTAAATAGATATCAGTAAAAATCACACATCACATGACATCAACATAAGGTTCGCCCATTTTCGTGCAACGTAAAGAATTGCTAAGCATTAATAATGTCCATGGATCGAAACCATGTCTAATCGATTCTGAAGAGTAACCAACTATGGATCCTGGAGAGTCCTGATCCAATAATTGATATAAGATATTGGTCCAGTATCAATAAAAAAAGGATATCGGATCATATCGGCCTGTATTTGAAATCTACAAGACATGGCGTCTGTAGCACCATTATGTAATAACACCACATTTTGTTGTAAAATCCTGAACACAATATGTAATAAACTTTGTCACATTATCTAATAAGTTCTTACATGTATGTAATAATGTCATAATGTTCAAAATATTTGCATTTTTTTAATAAAAAAGTGCATCACCTGCTTTTTGTAATAACTGACCGATAGGTAAGAAACTTAATACTTTATACAGCAAAGCTTATTACATATCAGGTTGAAGAATTTTGTCATAAAATTTGGCAGATTATTACAAAATAAGGTGTTACTTCTATTCAGCAGCACCCTGATCAAACATGCAGAGCCCACGTAATCACAGCGTTGGATAATATCAGCCAAATATCGGTATCGGCCAATACTTAACGCTACCATATCGGAGGTGAAAAGGTTGTATCAGGACGCCCCTAATCAAGACCCACCCCTTCCCAAAATTCATCTTTAATGCTTCCAGTTTGAGTCCAAATTTTAGCGTGTTTTGTTCGACCAAAGTTTATTTTTCTTGGCACGTCTGAGACTGAACATCTTACTTCAGAACCATAAAATGCCAACGCTGTAGTCGGCGACTTTCCAACACTCTTTGTTTTACCCCTACCGTGTAAAAGCAGACTATTATTTATACAGAGAATGTTAAAAATAGCAAAATAAGTCAGTCAATTCATCAAAATTTCTAAGAGCCAGACTTTGTGTCTTCAAGTTATGCACCAAAAGTGCAAAAGTGAAAGATATTAAACATTTAAAGTTGTTGATTCATTCTTCAAATTCAGATTTAAATGGACTTGGTTTGGAAGCAGCTTGGATCCGGCCTCCAATATTCAAAAATCAACTTTAGTACCTCTCCAGTTAAGTACTTCTCAGAAAGACCTTATTTTGGACTTGCTTATTCAAACTTAGTCAGAAAAATGACGAATGCCCTTAAATCTAATCCAAGTGAAAAACATTAATGCTCAATTTTTACATTTTCGTTTGGCAAATATGGGAAGAAACACTTGGTTTTACAGTACGCTAACCACAGTGGGGTATTTCTTTCCATCCTGCAGCAGGAGCACGCTGCGTTTTCAAATGAAGCTTTATTGGTCAGGAAGGTGATGTAACAGATGACAGAACGTCCAAGCTCTTAACATTTACTGCACTTCTACATTCTGCTTTGATGTCTTCATCACGCTGCTAAAATACGACTCCCTGAGCACAGTGATGCATGAAACACAGGCAGCGGGTTTCACTCATGAAAGAAGACTCAGACCCACAGTGAAATAAGAAACAGCACATGAACTGCGGGCTCGCTTTAAATCAAATTGACTGCTCTGGCATGAAGCTGAGGGGTTGGAAAAAACACAAGAAAGAAAAAGTGTAGGCTGACTTACAAGTTAAGAGGGAAACAAAACAGCTTGTGTACATGACAGAACATGACACATGTTGTAAATGTACGTCATTTCGCTCAGATGGAACTAACCGGCAGGAGAAGAGATGCCAGGATTCATTCAAGCATCTTTATTCGCTATTAAAAATCCAGATCCAGTGTAAACACTAACACGCAGCACATCACTCAATGAGATCTTTGTAGGGTCGCCTGTTAGGGAACCACTCTGGAATAAAAACCTGACGCATCACTGCGTTTGTTTCCTCACTGAAGAAATTTCTCGAGCTCAACTCTGTCCTCATATACGAGCCGTGACTCATGTCTGCCTGTGAAAAGCCAAAGACTGCACCATTAGGTCTTATTTACTACAAATCGGTTGCACGAATAATATGACAAGTTGACGTATGAATTAGGAAGGAGTGAAAAACAAGCGAGTGATGTACTCTGAATGGGCCCCTCCTGGTGATGTTCTCCCAGAAAGCAGCTTGGATTCCAGCCAATGTCTGTCAATTGACAGGAGTTGTAAAGACACAGAGGCAAGTGGGCGAGTTAGAGCCGTCCACTTCTCCCCCGCAAGCCTTTGATTCATTTTTCCTCCTGCAGCAGGGAGCCCTGGCAGACATAACTACACTCCCACAGTGTTCCCCTGCCACTTGCACCAGATAATCATCTTGTAATTGGCTCAATATTTCTGCTGTTTGCAGGCGAAGCAAAGGCCAGCGCCGCTCTTGGTGGCTTGGACTCGCCTGATATTTTCCAGGTCAGTGGATGCTAGCAGAGGTCACAGAAAGAGAGGGGAGGGAGGAAGGGGGGGTGATTTAGAGTAATGGCTGCTGTGCTGTGAGGGGAAAGCCCACTCCTCTGAGCACGGTGCTTTGCTGCTCCGCCAACTTTGTGCAACAACACGGAGCTCAACCTGCCCGGCGGGCTGAAATCGCCAACGGCGCATAAAGTTATACAATGATGTACATATGATAGAGCTTCACAGGGTTTGCAAAGCAGTCTGGGATTCCCATGGAAACACTAAAGATTTACAAAGTGACAAAATCTTACTCCTCTTTCCAGGAAGTGGCTCTAAAATTGTCAGATTGCTTTATTAATTCACATCAGTCTTGTTGAAAGGATTTATTTTTCAAATGGGGATTAACAGCAGAATTTTAACACTTTGTCAAGCTTCTATTTTGGATGAAATGTTTTTATGATTACATAATTTTGCATCTCAAAAGGCTCATTTTAACAAGAACAAGTCTTCCCAGTGTCCACATTTGGGGACTAATAAAAGCAGTTGGTTACAGCTGCTCTGATAACTTTTGTGATGCTGTTGCTTACGAATATTAGTCTGACTAGCTGCAAACTCCAGTTGTACTAAGTAGCTGGAAAAAACAGTTTCACTAGCTGCAAAGTCTAGTCTTGCTATAGCTACAAACACCAGTCTTATAAGCTGTAAACACAAGACTTTTTAGCTGCAAACACTAGTCTCACTGTTTTGCTGCATACACCAGTTTTACTGTTGTAAACAATAGTCGCAGTAGCTGCTTATTTCCAGTCACACAATCTTCAAACTCCGGTCTTTTTAGCTGGAAACCCCTGTCTTACTATAGCTGCTAACTCTAGTCTTACCACCTGTAGATGCCAGTATTACTAGTTAGCTATAAATACCAGGCTGAATTGCTGCAAACCCCACTGCTGCACCTGTATGCTTAGTTAGCTGGTGGAGTCTCAAACTCCAAGTTTCTAATATTTTAAGTCTGTGGACACAAGGTTCATGAAATTCATAAGTTATTAACAGACCTGACTTAAACCTCTTAAGACCCGAGCATTTATCTTGTGTGCATTTTTTATTTCTCTTTGCTATTTAGGATCATTAAGACCTAATAAGATAATAAATTTGCTCATTGTACAGGAAGTTATTTTTTAGTGTTAATACTTAGCTACGAGCTTTTAGTTATGAGTTTTATTGTCCATAAATACCCTTTTTTTCTCACTGAAATGGGTGCAAAGGTGTGATATCATCAAAAGTTGAGATGGGAAGTGTCCCTTAATGTGGCTTATAGATTAAAGATAAAAAAAAGAAGTGTCATGGGTCTGAGAGGCAGAGGTTAAGTTGTTGTGGGACATAGGAAGACACTGCTGCAACTAAAATACAGTGTTATGGCTGAAAGACAAAATAGTATGTGTTGCATTTGGACACTTGCGTTGGCCTGGATCATCTTTTTATGATGCCAACAAAGGTTGTATCCAGCTGTGACAGTGTTTCCCAGGCTGTCAGCATCGTGCATATTAAAAACAAGAACATAATTTCCCTTTAAAAATTCCCCAAATACAAAATAATGTCTTTATTAATTACCCACCAAACATCCAGAAAGCATAGATATTCTACTACACTGATGTGAAACAGAGCTGCAGTCACTTACATCATTTAAAGTGATTCTTACAGCTTCATATTAATTATTATTCTGTGAGATGGCCGCAGATCAAACTACCCATACGATATGAGGGATTTTACAGGTGTGTGCTTCCCAAGAGCAACAGTGTAGATGGAAATAATCGTCCGTTTTATGACCGTAGCGAGCTCAGTCCTCCAGGATCAGACCACCTGACCCTGTTTCATGCACTGTGTCACCTTTGGCTGCTCACCTGCACTTTACAGCTCTAAATCCTCCCCTCACATGGACGGTTAAGTCCTCCTCTAACTCAGCGACAGAGCGTTACTGTGGCTAAAATTCACTGCAGAATAACACATCCGTAGGTGTCTACTCTTCATAAAAGTACTACTCAGTCTTTGTTTTTCAAAATATCCAAAGTAGTTAAGTGAAATCACCTTTTGTTGCCTTTAGTGTCATTAAAACTCAATTGTTGACATCTCCTTTGGGTTGAAATATAGCTGGATTCCCCTGTTCAAAGTAAAAACCTCAAACAACATTATGATTTACAACTCTGGCCTGACTTTACTTCAAAATACAAACATTTCCTCAGCTTTTCTTCTTTTTATACGTGGCCAACTTAAACAAACCAAACAGTAAAAACTAACCGGGACAGTCCAAGAAATACTGAATTAGTGCTTCTCAGAAGGCGGATTTCAAAATCACCTTTATGTTTTGATGCAATGCTTTTTCAAGTTCAGAAGAGGTTTACAACACAACAACTTCAGGATCCAAGTGACTTTTATTACCATGTTTACTTTAGATAAAGCAAACACGTATCCTTAAACAATGTGCAAGCTGTAGAAATGAACCGTTGAAAAAATTCAGAGTTGGATCAATGGGGGCACAGATGATTGGACAGGAAGGGGCCAAAGAAAAAAGGCACATACAGCATGCAATTTGGATCCCAAGGAGTGCATTTGTGCACACGTTTTGGCTCCCAGGATGGCACCTCAGTATGTGTTTTGGCTCCCAGAAGGGCATTTAATTATGTTTTAACCAACCAAAGGGGCAGATTAGTGTGGTTTGCTGACCAGGAAGGCACTTAAGTACAAGTTTGGCTGCCAAGAGGTCACATCAGGGTGTGTTTTGGTGCCCAAGTGGACATTTTGAGATGTTTTGGCTCCGATAACAACACTCAGGTGCATGTTTTGACCCCAAAAATAGCCCTTAAGTGTATTGTGACTCCCAAGAGGGCAGTTGATCATATTTAACTCACCAAAGGGGCAGACTAGTGTGGTTCGCCAACCAGTTGAGCGCTTTAGCCCATGTTTTGGCTCCCAATGCAGCACTTTAGTCCAGGTTTGGCTCTAAGGAGCACTTTGACTCTCAAGAGGTTCGTTTTGAATGCAGTTTGGCTCCCAAGTGGGCACTTCAGCACATCTTGGCTTCCATAATAGCACTTAGGTGCATGTTTTGGCTCCCAAGATAGCACTGTAGTGTGTTTTGGGTCCCAGGAGGGCAGTTTATCATGTTATAGCCCGTCAAAGGGGCAGATAAATGTTGTTCACCTACCACAAGGGCACTTTAGCACAAGCTTTGACTCCCAAGAGGCCACTTTAGGGCGTGTTTTGGGTCCCGAAAAGACACGATAGTGCATATATTGTCTTCAAAGATGGCACTTCGGCGCACGTTTTTTAACAATTTGGCCGCGAGAGGGGATGACTGCCCCCCCTCCTCCACCTCTGTGCACACCACTGCACTGGGGGGTAGGAAGCAATTTTGACAGACGTACAATTAGAAGATAAGAAGGTCGTCTATTCTTGGAAAACAACATGGGAGGACAGGTTGTTCCTCTTTCCTCCGGGAAATGACAAGATTTTGATAAAGAGCGAGTAGGAGAGGAAAGAAACCCTGCACCACACAGGGGACACATAAGATAACAACGCCACTGTGGATTTGAAAAATTTAAGCTTTAAGAAATAACAGGAAATTCACAGTCAGATGGATGATAACGTGTGTTTCAAATTAGACACAAAGGATGTGAAGGAGCAATAAAAGTTTCTGTCGGGGAGGAGAGCAGGAAATTAAACCAAAAATGGAAAAACGATTCAAAGCAAGCGCCCGAGTTAGATTGGTAAAACAAGAACTTTTAAGTGATGTTAAGAGACAAAGACAAGAAGGATGCTGTCCTCCCCGAGGTCTAGATGAATAAAGGATAGTTAATCATCGACACTGGAGCATAATGGGAAAAAAAGAGAGCATGGAAAGGTTGCAAAGCATCACAAAGTTGTGTTGTCTTTTCTCATTCATCTTAAGATTCAGTCCAATTGGCTATTAGTTGCTGAAAGCATTGAATTGCAATTTTCTATCCTGAACACACGGTTTGAAAAATCGAGGTGGCCTGTTGCAATTTATCTCAGTTGAAATGTTTGGCTGCACTTGGAAAATTTCTATTTTTTCATGTACACTCAAACATAAGAGAGCTCATAAATAATGTCTGGAAAGAAAAAATAATCCCACTCATGCGATTTGTTACAGGAGGTACTTGATTATAAATGGGCTACAAGGATAAAAGTGTATCGTACACTGCAGGAAAAACAGTTTTTTCATTAGATCATAAGTATAAATAAATCTCCCTGCTGGACACTAGCCTTACCACCGAGGAGTGAGTTTTTCCTTCTTTTTCTTTTCCTTGTAACGACCACTAAGGTTGATTTGGTGAAAAATTTATAGAGTTAGCTTTACTGTGTGTTCTTATAAATTTATCAGCAGTGTTTTTAACAGAATCCTTCTTTTTTCCTCTGAGCTGAGAGTAAGTCCCCGGTTTATTGCGTAAGGGGAAAAAAAAAAAAGCTTTATCTTTATGGGAACTTGCTTGTGAATTATTCAGCCTCTCTAACTGTGGTGAGCGGGAAAAAAGAGGCTGCAGGATGCATTCAAGCCATCTGAGGCTTTTTACAGTCTGCCCGTTTCAGGATTCAGACTACATATCAGCAGAGAGGGACGGAGGGGAGGGGTGTGGAGAGGAGCGGGTGAGATGGGTGAGAGTGATGAGAGACAGAGGAGGAGAGAGATCAGAAATAGAAGAAGAAAGAAAACAGACAGAAATACCCTTTCACAACCAGCGTTTTATCCCCCTCTAGTCCCAGTCTGAGTGGAGTCACAAATGTGTTTCAGGAGCCGCTGAAGCCAACTAGGTCCGTAAGGCCAATGCATTTCATCAAAACTCATGAATTAACAATAATGTAGACATGCCAGCAGCGTGGCAGGACAGAAAAAACAAACGACAAAGGGAAACAAACGACTTCTGGGAAGTCAAGGCGGTGAAAATACTGAAATACGGCAAACATTTACATTTCTGTTATTTTCCAGTAGCTCAAAATATTCCTGACAACCCAAGTTAGACGACGCCTTTGCGGCAGACCATTTTCACCTTTTAGCATTTTAGCGTTTGTGCAATAAAATGAGAGGAAGTTCAACCAGACTTTTGAATATATGCCCGTAGATTATCCAAAATGTAAAATGAGATTATAAGCGCTGAAATCTGTTATTTTGAAATGCTTTTTGCCAGTGTGTAGTCAAGACAGATTTCCAAATCTATCTGAGTAACAACTACCCAAAATATGATAAAAACAATGGAATAAAACCTGAAACATAACAACTGATCGATCATGTAACAGCTGCTGAGCCCAAAACTTGATAACTTTTTGATCAAAAAAAGTAACACCTCGTTACATTTTGGTAAACTTGCTTAACTTAAACAAAGTGTTTTCAAATATAAAAACTACACTCAACTAGAAAACGTGCTTGGAAAAGTCAAAACAAAATAAAAATAAATGCTAAAACCAGAATGCACACAGTCGCTCTGAGTGGCGCTGACCAATCAGGAGGCTTCTTGCATCTTTCAAAGGAAGCCCCGCCCATGAGAACCATGAAGAAACATGAAACAAAATTTAATGAGAAGTGAAAGCAAAATCTGGAAACGTAAATGCAAATCCTGGAAATGCAAAATAATCTGTGGTCTGTGAGATGAAAATTTAGATCTGAAAAAACAAAAAATGTGGAATTAACAAGAAAAAATTTCATTTATTCATTGGTATCATTTGGATTTGTGAAATCACATCCTTAAAAAGTCTTAAAAAGTCTTAAATTCATTGAAATGTTATGTTCTTGTCTTCAATAAATTACTCAAATGTCTTAAATTTGTCAGGGCAGGATTTGTTATTGTTTTTTTTCGCAGGACTTTTCGAGAAGGAGACTAAGAGTGGATATTTAAAAGCTGCTGATCCAAATTTTTATCTGCATCTTGGGTCACTGTTTACACTTTTACATTCAGCCATTAATCAGAGAGAATCACTTTATGTTCAATAAACAGACAAAAAGTGAACTTGAATGATTCTCATAGAGAGACACATGCTATGATTTGATTGTAATACAGCAGGATACCCCAACCATCGACTTTATTCATGTGTTTTTGGTCTTAAATTTCATTCAAAGTGGCATTAAAAGGTCTTAAAAAGTCTTAAATTTGACTTGCTGAAACCTGCAGATATCCTGTTTTTGTTTGCAAAATTTTTTGACACAAATTTCTCTCCATGCTCATGGGAAAAACGGTTTCCATACCAGACAAAAACAACAGATTGCTGCCAAATATGTTCATTAAATGTCCCATGGCAGATCATCCAGTGGATATTGAGATATATAGAATCACAATGTGACCACATTTTGACGTCAGACATGTGAAATCCCTGTAAAAACATTTATTTATGTATATTTTTAACCACAAACGTGCAGGTGAAATATCTGTGTTTTTAAAGTGTCTGTGTTTGCTGAAGCAGGTGCATTTCTGGGTTCACAACGCTGCTTTTGTGCTCCAAGACCTCAATTTTTCAGCGTACAAATGCCATGTTAGGTGCAATTTTATGCCAGGTTTAAAATCTGAAGAGTTAGCAAAATAAAAGCCTGTGTCAGAATAAACCGAGATGTGCTTCCTATTATTGCTTGGAGAGCGTGGAAAAGCCACACAGAGCAAGAACAGGCCAGCAGAGACGAGGCTTTAACGCCAGGCTGTATTTTGCATTTGGTGATTCATGTTCCATTAAACCAAATTACTATAAGAGCAAACCACTAAATATAACCCAAACTGTAGCTCTGCATTGTATCTCATGTCATCACACGCTGGTGTATGTATCTGTGAGCGGACTCTGAGACACAGCGCTCATATTACTTTTTCATATTTCTCTGACCCACTTGTTCAGCGTTACATGTGGAAACGACACTTCAGTGGGATCGGCTTTAATAACGGCTCAGTGCTATTTTCTCTTTCTGCCACGTCAGTTTTTAGGGTCTCAACAGCTTGTGGGAGATAAGACACTCCAACTTTGGGTTTAATACTGAAGCTCATTTTCAAGGTTTTGTGTTTCTCGAATGTTCGTTTAATTCCTGAAGGTGGCAAATTTCAAACACTCGTTCTGATCCATTCTTTCAGTTTTCAGAAATAACCAAAGAGGAGCCACGAGCCTCTGATGGAAACCAGCTCAATGGGTGTTTAAATTCCTCATTTGCGCATGATTGGAATAAAGGAATAAGAAAAAAAAGCAGTGTGTCAAATGCATGAGAGCGAAATGAAATGTGAATTTGTTCAGAGCCAAATGGAAAGCTTTGAGAGGACTGCTCTGCGATAATTACCCATGACAAAAGGCTAGGGCTTTTGTCTTTGGGACCATTACCATGGTGATTTTCAAGCCGCTGAAACGTTCAATATAAACATTTTATTCTGCTGGTTGTGCCACATGGACCGCCACTTGAAAGATATGGGTTATGAGCCACATTTCTGCTGGCACAGACCTCACATATGGGCCCGCCACGGCTGCTGCCGCACAAAGAGGAAAGTCAAATATTAGAGCTCAGAAAACAGACGGTAAAGCTTGTGATTTAAGAAATATAAAGGCCAAAGACCAATAAGTTAAGCCTGGTTTAAGATCCTTCTACGAACACAAAATGATGGGCTGGCAGAAAGACAATCCCCTCTGCTTTTTCTGTCTCTGAACTCACACGAATATCCCTCAACATTTCTGCTCAGCCGAGTGTAAAGATTCTGTATTCGTCAGGAAACGCTCTGATTATTTGACATTTTTGCTATTTCATTTTTCCACCAAATAATCTGATAATTATGAGAAAAACTCCCAAATATTCTTCCTATCAGCCATATTTCGTTCACTACTTTCATTTTAGGTTGTTCAATTTAAGAATAGACTTCATAAAGACGTGACTGTGTCTTTTTTTGTGCTCATCTCTCTCTCTCTTTTTCTTTTTTAATCTCCTCTGCATTATTCCCCAGCTTCTTATCTGTATTCCTAGAGGTGTCGTTTTGAACATCTTGTAAAATTGCAGCTTTCATTATCAGTGCGAGGACACGTGAGCAGATTTGAGAAGACAACTAATTTATATTAAAAAGGCGTTAAACTCCTGGGAACATCCTTAAATGCTCCTGTTTTCACCAAACACGAGTGTGTAAAATGCATCCAGTGTGATGGTACAACACAGTATTAATCATGCAGCGGCGTGCTCGTCTGTTATCATCGAAAGCTAAAACCTGTATAATTCATTTTGTCAGCCTATCAGGCTTTGCTCCATTAAACACCCTCAGACTGTGGGCGCAATGATAGATTACAGCTTATTTCAAACTTAAACGAACATTTCTGAGCCTCTCTGCTTTTACTGTACGTTGGCATCTGTTTTCCATTAAAGTGCAGAGGTGCAGCTCACTGTATGTCTTGTGTTCCAGCAGAGAGGTCGACCAGCATGCAGCGGGGAGCTCCTGTAAAAATGAGTGAGTTAGTGGCGAGGGTGACTAAAGGAAGGAGCATTTAAGAAGTATGTCGTCCAAGGCTGCAGATAAACTCTTTCCTTTCTCAGAAAGTCCCTAAACTGCATATTTATCTCCTCCTGAGTCAGCCAGTTGGTGATACTCAGCCCCAACCTAAATATTTATAATCTATTCACAAATACAGAGCTAATCATTGGTGGTTAATTCCTGTTTTTATTTTGTGACTCACATCTCATCCAATCAGGAAAAATTAACTCTCTTTCCTTGTGTTGTTAAGCCCTGTTTATACTTCAGCGATGATCTGTCTTTTTTTTTCTGTTGGGCTGTAAAACCCCAAACCTGTTGACTCCTTGCCTGGCTCTGCTCATTGCAACGGTTTGTTGTTGTAATCAATCTAAATACGATCTTGTTTTATTTTGAAATTCATCAACTCTTTTTAAGTAGATTCTGTGCACAACTTGATGTCCTGATTGATCTGCCCTACAGTGACCTGGCGCGTCACGGCTGTGGCATCCAGTAGAAATAGTGTTTTTGTGTATATGCTGCAACCTGCTGGAGCAGGGACGCAGAGAGGATCCAGGGTGAGTTGAACAGAGACTGTTTAATAAATGGACATGTTCTCTGAAACGTCACCCGTCTGTTTATGAAACAGAGTTGTGACGCCAAACGGCTGGTGCGGCCGTTTTGGAAATGAGGTGGGTGATGAGTATCAACACTAACAGCTATTGGACGCTCGTCTGTCACGTGAGCGGAGCTGTGCCTCTTATTGGACGAGCTCGAAGTCTTAATATCTTCTAAAATGCATAGTCAAAAACAAATTCACCCTTTGTACAGTGTGTGCCATTAGTGAAATTACTGATTCAGATGGGAGAACATTTTTGTACCAGGCTGTAAACATGTTAATTTCTGCTGTGAAAACTGCTTTTTTCTGCCTTGATGTGGATGTAACTTTCGGTGTTTCTGGCACTAGCTTCAAGCACACTCTCGACGAACAGGGGTCCAACTAAGGTCATAGCCAATCATAGAGTCACAGCGGGGGATTTTATCTTGTCTGAGTTTACACAGAAAAGAGAATCATACTTCTGGCTGAGAACGTTTCACTACGCTGCAATGTTTGTATCAAGATGGATGCAGCTGTTGAGGATTATGATCATCAAGTTCTTTTTCTTTGAGCTGAAATTCGCTCGTGCTGAACACCTAGGTGTAGCGAGAGCCGCTGAGTCCTGATGAATCCAACTGCAGTCTGACAGAAATCACATTATCCACACGTCAATCGAGCTATTTTCATGCTCTATGTGAACGCACTGTTTGACTTGAAGAGAAACTTATCTGATCCAGTACTGTGACGGCGCAGAGTCAGACCAAAGATGCATCTGGTGTTTTTTTGGCTGTATATTACTGTTGTGGGTATCACAAACTGCGTTGTCTGATTGATTGTTAGATTACCTGTTTTAGGGTTCCATTCAGAGCCAAGTGTGTAATTCTGTAGCTTATACTTGTTTCTGTTTATCATTCAGCGACTATTTTATGGAAGAGTAAAGGGGAAACGTCATTGGAGAGGAAATATTTGGCTGGTTTGACAATTCAGGAGATGTAGTAGCTCTGGGAAACAAGATCCTTTCAAGGCGTAGCTACATTTTGGAGGATGTGTATGACAGCTACCTGTGTCAGCCTCCACACAGGAATAACAACTACATTTCTGCCTATTTAGATCTTGTTTTTCAGTTGTAGCCCCCTTCTCTCTACATGGCTTCCTAATCTTTCCTTTACCTCTCACCCCTCCTGTGCTAAACTACACACTGTATGTTTTTGTCTGAGTGATAAAATATATGAGGAATAAGCAGATTTAATCCTTAGGAGAGAGAAAAGGAAGGATTTATAGACGGAGTGAATGAGGAAGATTCAGGATTTGCATGTGTTTGTGTTTGCAGCTACAATAAAAATCAGAATAAGTAAAACCAAACAACACACACGTCTGTGTGATAAGAACATGAGATGATATTTCCATGTGAATTGTCAAAACCTGTCTTCACATTGTACTCTAATCTTCAACAACATCTCTGCCTCATCCCCGTGGAAGTGTAAGCATATCAACGTACTGATTATAATAAATATAACTGAACTCTGAAGCACACGCTACAGTTAAAGTTAGAACTTGACAGGTTGAAAGCCCGACTCTGAGTCGTCTGGCACACTTCTGAAAGCTCTGACTGTAAACCGCCTGGGATTTTCTAAAATAGAACAACTTCTGAAAAGGAGTCATTGTCCTGCTCAAAATGCATATAGAGGAGCCAAAATTAGTCAGGTAGTGTCTCAGCCAACAGAGCTGGCAGATATTCTTTCTATGAACTCAGAACATCATTGTATTTCTCCCCTCAGACGCCGTGGACGACCTCACAGCAGAGACGCACGGATCAGTTTCAGCCGTCGTCATACACTTTTTACTTTCGTACAGTACTTTGTCTCAGGGCAGAGAGGCTGTTAAACATCATTTCTATATGAAACCTAATAGCTCAGAAACTTTGGGAGCCAAATATTTGACAGCTGACTTTAACCAGTTTTCAGGGCGCTTGCAGTCTCAGCTAACGTTAACAACGTCGCAAAATGGTGCACATGTTATAAAAACCCCGGGGTTCAAGTTTCAGCTTAAAGCCAGGGTCAATTATGCCTGAAATAGTAAAAATGTACACAACATAACAAAGTTAGGAGTTTAACAAAGCAGCCACTGAGTATGACAGTATCAAACCAGAAGGAACTCAAGCTGAAAACCAACTTACTTATCTTTTAGTTTGAGACATTTTTGAAAGATTGTTGATTTGTTAAAGATATTGTTTTGATCTTATAGTTACGACTCTTTGAAATCATGCTCCAAATGTTTCAGACATTTCATTCAAAGCATAGAAAGGATAAAAGCTGGATGACACGACAGCTTCCAAAAGTGAAGCCAACAAATTATTTTTTCCCATGAAGGACAGAACATTTATTTCCGCATGGGTTCATCTCCATGTGAGCAACATGATCCCTGTGAACAAAGGCTATGTTTCCTCACTCTATCAATTGTCTAAATTCGCCCTGGTTTTGAGTATTGTTATGGTCGACTCAGGGAAAACATTAAGTATGTAATTATTTTTATTATTTTGCACAGAAAATGAGTTATATACAGCAGGGTAGATAAGTGTATGCATCATATTACTGTACACTAATCCCAGTACAGAAGAAAGTTGTTTATCTCTAGGTGTGGGGGAAAAAATATTGGTTATCAGGGAAATGAGTTGTAATAAATCAGCAATGTGGAAAGAAACCAATATTGTGAATTCTTAGTTACATTGAAGTAAAGTAGTACTGGGCAATTAAATCGCAATATGACCTGTTGCAATATCCAAATCGCTAACAGTGCAATATTTATTTAACCTGTGCCAGAATTTCAGATAAACTTACCAATAGGCATTTTATGCTCTACACCAGTGTTAATCAACCAATGAGACAAATTGTTGAAACTTAGAGAAAAAAAATCTAAGTTGTGAAAATTGCAAAAAAATTACATGACGCAGCAATAAAAATTAATTTAAGGTGGCGAATAAATTTGACCAAGAAACAGCAAAATTGGCAAAAAAAAATTGGGAGAAAACTTGAGAAATACTTGGGAAGTAACAAAAAATAGCCCAAAAGTGGTGAAAAGTCACTAAAATGGCCAAGACACAATAAAAATAGGCAAGAACATTTGGAGAAAATATGGGAAATGGTCAGAAGGTAGCAACAATGGGGGGGGGAAAGTGACAAAAACTGGGAAAAGTGGTAAAAATAGCCAAAGGCAACAAAAAAAGGCATAAAAATTGGATAAAAAAACTAAAAGAATAGTCATAAGGTAGCAAAAATGGTTGAAAAGTGGTGGGAAAAAAGTGAAAAGTGATTAAAATGGGCAAAAAGCAGGTATGAGTAGCAAAAAGGAAATGTCATGGGTTGTTGTCTTGCTATAATAAATGTCAGTGTTCATTTCCAATAATGTGTTTGTTTCAAAACCCATAGGATGGGGGACCTGGAAATAATTACACAAAAAATTGCAATTGCAATAAAGGGAAAGTAATTGTGATTAGATTATTTTTGCAAATCATTCCGCCCTAATATAAGGGATATAAAGACTCAAGAAGATTGCACCACAGTGTGTGACCAGTAGTTTTTAAATGGTTAAAATGCAAACAATAGTTGCAACAAGCAGAGTAGCTCATGTGACTATTCTCAAAATGCATTTTGTGGATCTACAGAGCACCTTTCATACACAAATTAGAACAAAATGTGGCAAATTAAGGACCTGATTTCAAAAAAGTTAAAGAAACTTGAATGAAAATATTTCAAATTATGATCCAAAGTCATTGCCGAGCCTTTTGGGTGCATGTTATTCTGAAACTTCTGCCCTCAATCACAGTCAGATTGCTGCTGTGGGTTTAGGTTCCCTGTGGGTTTTACAGGAGAAAACCAGACAGAGAGATACAGGCGGAGGGGAGTGAGGAGAGAAACCCGGGGATAAGAGTCAAGTGTCAGGCGGACAGCGGTATCTGCAAGTGTAAAAGTGATTACGCTGTCTCCATGTGCTCTTCCTCTCTGTCTACCCCCACCACCTCCTCCTCTTCCTCCTCTCCTCCCTCTGCACTTCTTCTCCCAGGCTCTGAATACAAAGCATCTGGCACCATCACATCGCTTTCCTCATCTTTGTGCCAGAGCACACCAGCGAGCTCGCACCTCCTGCCACCACAGAAGAAGAAGCAGAGAGAGAGGGGGCAGAGATTAGCATGTATGAATGCTCCCTCTTATCGCTTCTTTTTGACATAAACTCATTACATCCAGGCTCGAGGTTTCTCCCTGCTAGAGAGGCACAGACAGAGGGAGGTGAAGATTATCTTCCTTTCCTCACATCTAGGAGCTTTAAATATTTGATAGGATTCATTTTTGCTTCTCCTTACACATCCTGGAGAATAAATAATGAGCCAACAAGTTACCGAAATGATTTATGCTCGCTGGTGCTGAGTCTGAATGCAGTTGAGGAAAAGGAGGCAGGGAGGAGTGGAGGTTAAAGACATGGTCGAATGGGTGATTTTCATTTTGCGTCCCTTGCATTATCCATTAAATAAATAGCCCGGGGAAAATGGAAGTCAGCACAGCTCGTTTCAGTCGAGGCAGCAGCCCGTGCATAAAGAACAGGTGATGTTTAGGTGTGTGACATCTCCGCGCTATCAGCAACAGTTGCGCGAGCTTATGGCCGACTGTTAGCGAGGCGGGAAGCAGGTTGACGCTGAGAGAAAAGGTGAAAAATGACCCGCTGTAGTGTGGCGACACAGAATGGCTAAAGTGGAGCCAGCGGTTGCCTGGGGCTGGGCTGTGACCCAGAATCCAACAGACCCCCAGTGAGAAACCAGGAGGCCCCATCACCTCGGAGCTAAACTGGCCGCATAACAGGGAAACACCTCCTCTTCCTCCCCAAAGTGCAGAGAGGTAACTCCATCTGAGGAGCCGGGGTTGATAATATGAAGTGTAACCGAGAGCGGTGGCGTCTGAGGAGCCGCTGACAACGTGCTAATGTTTTAGCCTGTCAGCTCTGTGTGAGCGGAGACGGATGGTTGTAGAAATAGAACGTAATTACAGGGCAGAACCTCTTTGTCGAGGTTGGGACAATGTTTCAGTGAAGTGGAGGTTCTCTCTCTCTCTCTCTCTGCTCTAAAAACGGTGCTCGCCTGGAGCTGAGAACTCAAACAAAAGTGACACCAACACCAACTCTGTGTCTTTTTAAAATAATTTAAAACATAAGACTTGGTTTGTTCAACATCTAGAAGTTTGTTCTTCTGTATCTTAAAGCTTGTTTCTGGGAATTTTTTGCACTGTGGTCTTCATCCTCAACTCCCTGATCTTTGTATTCCAAAAGAATAAAACGGTATTCATAACGGTCTTGCAAATTTCCGTCTGTTCGTAACTGGTTGCAGATTTTTTTTATTGGGGGGATAGGGTTTAGACCCTGTTTACATGACAATGTTTCACTACATTTCACCCGAAAATGCAAAACACAAAGTGAAGAAAAGCTGCGTTTACATAAAAACTCTAAGGGAAACTGTAGTTTGCATGCCAGACCTGTAGATAGAGATATAACGGTAGGAGCCGTATACACGATAACTGTTCAGAGGTCAAAGTAGAGGTTGATCTTCTGGTGTATGTATTGAATGCTCCTTAACTGAGGAAATGGTGCAACAGATGCACATTTTGTTGAAAGGCAGTCAGCAGATCCAGCAGCATAAACAAAAAGTCTGCAATTGTCCCGGTTCGTACATGGTGTTAAGTCAGCGTGTGACATCAGTGTTTCCACTAAAAACTCCTGCTTGCCATGTGTGCGGCAACAGTGAAATAGTTTTTCATAAGCTCTGTTTGTAAACAAGAGGCCACAACGCAACAATACTTTTGCGTTTCACCCTAGAACCATTTTTGTGGAAATGGCCCCTAAGACTGTGTTTTTGCATTCGGACTTTCATTGCATTAAAAGGTAAAACCAAAGGTAAATCAATGGTTTTTACCAAATGTTTATATGCTAATTTAACCAGACTTGGTCCTCAGGCAATTTTGTCCCCATTTTTTGATCAGAAGTCTTCAAGATATTCCCAGTTTTAGAGAGCTGCTTTGTTGCTGACTGCTTTAATTTCTGACTGAAAGATAACATCTTTGGCCTCTTTGCATCCATTGATGGGTGTTCAAAGACAGCAACATGAGTAAAAATAGAAATATTTGGGAACAAATACTTGAAAAATGTCACAGACTCTCTGTTGAAAACCTGTGTTCTAGATAATAAAACAGCCAAACTGCGTTGAACTGTGAGATGTCGTCTGTGCCCGTTTACATCTGGGTAGTAGGGAGTTGAAGCATTATTGTTATTAGCTATTAACTGGAGCTACAGTCAAGGCTAATTAACAAGCACACAATATATGACTGACATCTCTCAGGAAAGCACAATCCCATTGCTCAAGTGACTCAAGACTTAAAAAAAAAAAGGGTGTTTTTTTAACCAACTGGTGTTTTCATAGTAAGACACAAGAGTAGCAGTGATCACTTTACTTTTAAATACAGGTGCAAAAGTGTTCTTCAAAGGTCAACTCTTCCTTCATAGACTGTAATTAAATGTTTAAACAAACCACATTTTGAGTTATGAGTTCCTGCTTCTTTGTCTCAAATGATCAGTGTGTCATTGTTTGCTGTGTCTTTTTACCAAGCACCTTTTAAAATCCAAAACAAAAGGTTTGGGTTGTTAGAAATCCTTTCAACACACCCCGGTTATTGATCCTATTGTTCCGTGTGAAAGCACAACAGTGGTTTGAAGGTGTTGACCCGGAGAGACAGGAAGACAAGACTTCTTTATGGGCTGGTTTTACGCGTCCTCTGGAAACTGGACACCTCGAGAATTGCGGATAAATCAAGTTTACAGTAAAATCCATTTTCTTGCCCTTTGTTTGTCCTGTTCTCTTACAACGCCTATATCTTCCCATCCTGCTCCTGTTTGGACTCAGAGTTTAAACACCAAATCCATCTATTACTTTATTCTTTCTGCATCATTGCGGTCGTTTCTCGTCTCAAAGCCGACTTTCTCTGGGTCAAATCCGGTCAGTTTGGACGGAGGCAGAAACATCAGAGTTGAGACTGTGGGAGTTGACATGAGACCAACTCATTTCAGCCGTCAAACATGGTGAGGCCAGGGCTTATTATGTCATTACGCTGTCAGGACGATTGTTTATTCTGACATCTTTGCCTACCAATGTCACATCCTCCCTTTCCCTCATATCTTCAAGCTTGTTATTTACAGCCAAGCGCCAGCACGGACAAATGAACAGGATATAACAGTCAAAGTCTCCTCTGACAAGACGCTTCTCTGTTCTTTATCCTCCGCAGCTCCCACAGCCACCTCCCTAAACATGCCCCCATCAATTATTAATCCAGCCAATTAGCAGGGCTGCATTATTCACCAGGAAGCTGTGATCACATCCATTAACGGCACCGACTCGGCTCATTGTGGTCTTCCCAGGCGGCACCGGCACAGCCTACGTACATGACCACAAAATCATGTTTCAGGCATATTCAGCCCTGAATATTTTACAATTCCTTTTTACTTTTCAAGACAAAATAAACCCAAAAATGTTCTAAAATTGAATATGGAGTTCATTTCTTGACCAAAACTGATAAAAAATGTAGTAAACAACTTTTTTCTGCAACAAAATTGAAACACAAAAGAAGTCTGAGCCACTACAACCACTAACTGTGTATAAATGTGCAGAGCAAAGTCATTTCTTATGGAGCTCCCCCTAGTGGTTGGCTGCAGTATTAGTGTGCCAAGTATTAGCATCTCTTCTGGCTACCTATAAAATCTAGAGTAGGATTTAAATCTCAAAGAGCTCATTGTGCTGTAGTATCTATCTAGATCACTTTGCTCTATGCATGGTCTCTAAAAGTAGTATGGGAGGTAAAGCCTTTGGTCATCAGGTTCCTCTTCTTTGGAATCATTAACCGGTTGGGGTCCGGGGTCAGACACCCTCTTTATTTTTAGGAGCAGACTTAATTCTTCCCTTTTTGATAAATCTTAGAGTTATAGCTAGAACCAGCTCTTAGTTATGCTGCTATAGGTCTGAACTGTTGGGGGAAAACTGACACACTAGGCTCCTGTTTCCCTTTCTCCTCTATCACTCAAACTTTAAATCTTAATGCAACATTATAGCTACTAACCACAAATCTCCATTTTTCTGCTGTTGTGTCTCTCTTCTCACTCCCTCTAAACCCAACACAGTTGAGGCAGATGTCTGTTTAAAATGGGTTAAAGGTAGAATAGAAGAAAAGTAGTATAGGAGTAGAATAGAAGAAGTCTGTCTTTGTTTTTCACTTATTCTTTTTCTCTGTAGAGTGTGACCACAAGGAATAGTCATCACACAGTTATCACGGTGATCTCTGTGTTGAATCCATAGACTGTATAATCAGTGGACGTAATGATGTTTGGGTAAAACTGAAGCTTCCAGCAGATGCCCCGCCCCCTGGTGTCTGGCTGCAGTATAGGTCATAAGCCCCGCCTCCCCATGTATTCATGATATGAGCCGGGAAAACTTAAAAAAACTTACGATACCTGGTAGAAACGTTTCTCTCATCTTTACACTACGGTGGTCTGACGATGTCATTTGGCTGCATTGTGTTCAGGTCTTTTTTTTTACTGGGAAGTTAGTTTCTCATTACTTATAAGATGTTAATAAAACGTGTTATAAGTTTCGTTTTACAATAGTTGACAGCTGCTGTTGGTGTTTTTATCGGGGGTATAGGAAACTTCTGGAAAGAGAGCCAAAAGGAGACTAAACTTTCTTAAGAACAAGAAGTAAATATTTTTATTTCTCTTTTTTTATCTGCTCCACCAGAAATTCTCTACTGCGCAGACTCTGGCTGCACAATGTCGGCTTGAGAAACGTTTTTTTTGGCTTCAAAATCATAGAACGGTGACAGGCGGAGTCACGCTGTCTATTCTATATACAGTCTATGGTTGAATCACATAAATGTCTGTTTTTCCGTACTTTATTTTACACACTCAAAGCTCCGATTTGATCTCCATTCTGTCTGCACGTCTCTGCCTGGCAGTAACAAATTTTCAGAGGTGCGTGACACAGAAATTTAACGCGTGAAAGAGACGTGCAAGGAGGCATGGCTGCTAAAATGACGACACTCGTCCGGACCTCGCCAACGCGTCAATCATAAACGAGGCTTAACGTGTCTGGTTCTGTCTGAGGTGCTGTACTCATGATGGGTTAACATAAGGTCAGGTTTCTTATTTGTCTTGATGTTGCGTCTCTGTTAATAGAATTAAATAAAATTGTATTCAATGTTTCTAGGTTAACATTAATGTTTTGGAAAGTGTCTTAAGATGACGTTTGTTCAGACATGAGTCCAACTAAAAAATCAGATTTCTATCTTTATCCTCTGTTAAAACCAGACTGGAAATATTCGCGAAAATAACTAATTTTATTCATAAAAATGACAATGTGAAAAATCGACATGGTGTCACAAGTTCTGAGAGTAAATTAAGAAGTCATTGGGCCTCTGTCTTTATCTCCACAGAAGGAAGTAATGTGTTTGCTGTCCTCCCTCTGTTTCCCACAGCTCCACCAACAGACCGATCCTGATTGCTTGTCAGCGGGATTTATGGACCCTCAAATCTCTGAGCGAAATCACTTCCTGTTTTCCTGTGTTTACCGGACACACAGGCGGGCGGCCGCACATTGGATAAAGAGTGATTTATTTTCATTTGCTTATCTGCTTAATTGATGTCCCCCAGGCCTCCCTGGCAGCCATAATTTCATTACACAAACAATTTAGAGAAGTTTGATTAACACAAATGAGAGTTCAGGGCCCCCGCAGGTTTACACGGCGCTCCTACACATTCTTTCTACACACTGACTCTGTGTCGGGCTCGGCCTTTGTCGTGCATGCATTAATAACCTTTCTCTTACGACGCAGACAGTAGCAAGGAGAGGATTTAGATTAATGAATCACAATGAAATGTTTTACTTTGATTATAAATGCAACACCTGCTGTTGTTTTAATCTCTCCACTTCGCTTTCCTCGCCCCCCTGCGCCGTTTTTCTCCTCAATGAGCCGCTCTGTGGCTGATTTAAAATCCTTCCCTTCAACCAGATTCTCATTACGGCCATTGAGACGCAACTGTATTGATTTTGTTGTTCAGGATTCACCACAAGCATCGATTTATGCTCCTTCAGAGACAACACTGTGTAATTAGGCTCATATAGTCGAGGGTTCACCCCACTATCACCTCAGCGAGAGCTCCTCATTGATGATTCTGTGCTTTGTTAGCTCAAATGTGATGCCTAATGGGGAGGCTTTAATGCACACACACACACATGCACACACACACATGCACAGACTGAGTGGCTGTAGTGGGCAGGTCTGTTTCTGACATGCACATTTATTACATCATATTATTTTCCACTCAGCCCAGCATTAGCACCAGCGGTGAATATTCTCCTTCACCGCCCTGTTTTTCGCTCTTATGTTTCTCCTCTCTTTCCTGCATCCAACTGGCTTTCAAAACACGGGTTGGCTCTGGGAAGGCGTAAATCCAGCAGCAGGGATTCCCCCCCCCCGCCCCTTCACCCACAAAGCTTTTACTTCTAGTAATCGAGTGCCAGTGTGCGTTTTTCGAGCTCTCCCTGATGAACTCTTGGATGCACATTATAGCGAAAAATGGCCCTTCAGAAGAGTGCTTCCCAGTCTCTAGGTGAGAGTGCAAACACGCACAAGCAGACGGACGAACACGGAGACGACACACACGATTTCTGCTCAGCGTTTGGCACAGTTACACCGAAAAACCTGTCAACACTTTTGGATTTATTTGAGTTTACAGGAGTGAGCTTTGCAAGAATCTGGTGAACAATTCAGCATCAAGATCTGTTGTTATGATAGAAGAAAGACCGTATGGATGTTAAATTTAGAAGAAATTGTACAAAAATAGAAAGAGAAGAGAGAGACTTGCATAAATTCTGTGTGATGGTGAGTTCAGTTTCATTATGCAAGCAGATGAAAAGGCATCACATCAGAAAATAAGTGTTTGCAAAGGAGTAAATGCACATCTACCTCTGTAGGAATGGCTTTTCTTTTATGTATAAAATTAAAATTAAGAATCTAAACACTGACCCTTACTCAAAACATAACATAGAGACACTGACGTCCACGGATTGTTTCTTTCTTCTGTTTAGTTGATGCATTCCCACAAATATAAGGAGATTAGGAGCGAGAATTTTTAAGTTGGTATCTAGACGTCTTCATCTGGAGCTGCAGTTGCTTTTTTAGAGATTAACCTTTTGAATTTTCATTATTTAAGAGCTGAATAACCTTCATATTCATACGTTCAATTTCACAAATCAGCACCACTTGATGCACTTTGGTCCAGTTTCAGGGACTATGAGCCAACCTACTGCTAGTTTCAGCTCACTACCTGACTATAATCCTTAATTCAGTAAATGAGTAGCTATAAATCAAAGTGACGTGATAGGAAAGTGAAAGAAATTGGTCTGGTAAGCAGGCAGCGCTGGAGAGTCACATAAAACACTTCTTACAGGTGAAATGAAAAATAAAGAGCAAGTTTTTTTTTAAAAAAGCGATCTGTTAGGTACGTCCCTGGATAGTCACAATTTGCTTTTACCTCTCCACTATTTCCTATGTAGGTTTATTTTGCCATTACAGCCCAGTAATGTAAATGCAAATGTGATTGAGAGTGCTCCATAATAGCCTCTATTACACTGTCATGAATATGAATGACACTAATATGCAGTTCGTTGTGCTTTGCTTCTTTTCTCTACAAATGAAGGATCGTGCACACCCAGCCCCTCCTCGTTATTGTCTTTACACTCTATTTATTTATTTTCTAATTGTGATTCGGACGCTCGTATCAATTCACGCCGTGGCCTCTCTCTGTATGTGCGGCACATCTGTCATTCAAGCCTGGTGGAGTTTGACTCAATAACAGCGCGAATATCCAGCCATTATCCCTCCACAGAGAACTCCCTCAATGTTAATGTGTTTTTAGGACGATTACATCAATGTGAAGTATTGAAAAATATCCCTCTGATTGATAACATGAATCATCAAGCCTGGGTTGCCACCCCCTTCAACACCCCATTTACCATCTCCATGGTAACTCGAAGGGCACTTTCTTCATGGAGTCACCTGCTGGAGTCTGTCTGATGCTGAGGGTTCATTTATCAGATTGGCTTTGGATGGGAATCAGAAAATCAAGGAAACAATAGACCAGGCTTTATTGTGTCAAACTGAACATAAATACACCACAGTCCTGCTCAGAGAAGAGTGAAGCCCAACATCCCTTAGTTTCCCAAGTCACAAATTTATCTGTAAAGGAAGCTGCACATTAGAGAAAAACAAAATCAAAGAAAGCAGCCATGGTTTTCTTCTTTCTATGATATCACAAAGAATATGTAATTTAGAGAGTCAGACTACAGAGGTTAAACGTGGCCCAGTTGTTTAAATACACACGCTTGAGTGCCCTCTTGGGAGCCAAAATAAAGAAGGGCCTGCTTGGGGGCCAAAACAAGTACTAAAGTTTCCTTTTTGTTGATAAAAAAAACATTCTAAACTGCCCTCTTGGGAGGCAAAATGTAAGCTAAAGTGCCCTTTGGGAGCCAAAACATATGCTTTAGTACCCTTCTGCTTGGCAAGACACACCAAGAAGACCTCTTGAGAGCCAAAACATGTGCCTAAGTCCCCTCCTAGTTGGCCTAAACAAACAAAAATGTCCTTTTGGGAGCCAAATTGTGTGCTCAAGTTCATGCCCTTCCAGCAGGCAAATCACACGACAATTCCTCTTGGGGGCCATAACACTAAAGTGATCTCCTTGTTGGAGAAACACGCCCTCTTGGGAGGCAAAATTGCACGCCAAAGAACTCCATTGGGAGCCAAAACAAGCACAAAAGTTCCCTCTTGGTTGGCAAAACACACCATGAAGTCTACCTTGGAGCCAAAACGAGTGCACATGCCCTCCTAGTTGGCCAAAAAAGAAACAAAAGTGTTGTCTCTGGAGCCAAATTGTGGGCTCAAATGCATACCCTTCTGGCTGGCAAAACACACTACAATGCCTCTTGGAAGCCATAACACTAAAGTGACCTCCTTGTTGGAGAAACACACTAAAGGGCCCTCTTGGGAGCCAAAATTGCATGCCAAAGAACTCCATTGGGAGCCAAAACAAGCATAAAAGATCCCTTGTGGTTCGCAAAACACACCATGAAGTCTTCCTGGGAGCCAAAACGAGTGCACATGCCCTCCTAGTTGGCAAAATCTAACAAAAACGTCCTTTTGGGAGCCAAATTGTGGGCTCAAGTTCATGCCCTTCTGGTTGGCAGAACACACTACAATGCCTCTTGGAAGCCGTAACGCCAAAGTGACCTCCTGATTTGAAAAACACACTAAAGGGCCCTCTTGGGAGCCAAAATTGCGTGCCAAAGAACTCCATTGGGAGCCAAAACAAGCATAAAAGATCCCTTGTGGTTAGCAAAACACACCATGAAGTCTACCTTGGAGCCAAAACGAGTGCACATGCACTCCTAGTTGGCCAAAAAAGAAACAAAAGTGTTGTCTCTGGAGCCAAATTGTGGGCTCAAATGCATACCCTTCTGGCTGGCAAAACACACTACAATGCCTCTTGGAAGCCATAACACTAAAGTGACTTCCTCATTGGAGAAACACCCTCTTTGGAGGCAAAATTTCATGCTAAAGAACTCCATTGGGAGCCAAAACAAGCACAAAAGATCCCTCCTGGTTGGCAAAACAAACTTAACTATTCTCTTGGGAGTTTCAATATTGTGCTGAAATGCCTCCAAAAACACATGGAACCTTATGTCCTCTTCAGCGAGATTACGCTGTATGTGTTTCCTTTTGTTTTCACGTGGCCCTTAGAGAAGTCTGTGCACACCTCTGACTGTTTTCTTTTTTTTGGTGATGATAACAGATGGTACTCGAAAGAGCCACACCTCTTTTTGTTTTACACAACTAACAATAACTGATAAACTGATCGTATAAGTGGCTGATAGGTAATTCTTATTTGTACAGCACTAGTTTTAGTTAGTATTATTTAGTCTGGAATTGGTATACACACAAAAAATTGTGATTGAAGGCTGAGTTGGAAAAAAAAAACAATGGAGTAATCATTAGTTCCAGTATTTTCTAATATACGACTTATCACATAACAAATATCTCCGTTCTGCAGAGATTTGATTGTCTCTATAATGGTTTCTGTCGTCCCATCCTTTCCAAAGCCGAGGTGTGACCTTTTCATAATATATAGTCTGAGGTCTGCTCGGTGTTTCGTTTTCAGGTGAGCTACCTGAAGCCCTTCATTGGTTTTCGAGTAATCCCCATGAATGTCAGCGATGTTTGTTTCTGGCTGAAACCTGCCAGGTAATGTTCTCTTACATCACAGCCGCTCTGCCTTCAGGCGCTTCACAGTAAGAAACGAAAAAGGAAGAATCATGTTTGCAATTTTCTCTTCTTCTGCGTGCAATTCTTTCCTTTTTTTGGCAGCTCAAGGTTGAAGGAAGTTAAGCGTTATCCTTCCACAAACAAAGAAAGAGTGGAACCCTATCATTTGGTGCTGGAGAGTCACGTGTTTTTCTACACTTTTCGAGCTCGCTTTTGTGGAAGTGAGCTAAACAAACCACAAGAAACCACAAGAAAGAAGCTCATGCATATGAAGACTTTTGGAGGATTTGAGGAGGATGCGGCCAAACCTCTGTTGCTTGTGCACAGAAGGGCTCGGTAAATGATGTATGGATGGAGCATGTATGCATTACAGCCCTCAGTGGTGCGGATTGGCAGGGTAAACCATCGCCTCGGCTTGATGGATCTCTCGTTCCCATCTCACAGGCAACAGCTTTATCACAGGACAGGGAGCGCTCCATATTTTCCAGCAGAGAGAAAAAGACAGACATAGAGAGAGAGAGAGAGAGAAAGCTTGGGAACCAATAAAGAAAGGGAAACCTTCCCCTCTTGGGTCCAACATTTTCCATTCTCGCTGTTGTGTTGTCTTCAAAACACTTACGCCACTTTTCTTTCATTTCCTTGTCTTTCATAAAGCGTTTACAACTCTGTGAAGTCAAAGGTTCGTGTCTTTGAAGGGTCGTTTGAAGACTTACAGGCCAAACATGGTTTCCCTGCTTCTCCGCTCTAAGGCATGGACCCGGACGCTCCTGCCATGTGTGCGATCTGCAGC